>ADNK01003461.1:27500-31023 GCA_000320545.1 Bigelowiella natans CCMP2755 | reverse complement strand
ATGCTTTTTCCTCTTTTTTCCTCTTCTTCATCTTCATCATCATCTACCACTGCGTAGGTGGAAATCGATGAATATCGCGACTACGTCAAGGCGCTTGGAGCGCTGAAAGAAGCGAACAAGTAACAGTTTATTTCCCTATTTTCTCGTCCGAGGCGAGAGGGGGGGGGGACCGCAACTCCAATTCGCCCCTCCATCCCCCCCCCCCCTCTCTCTTTCCCCTATTTCGCACTATGCATCATCTCTCTTACGGAATTTCCGCACTTGAAAAAGGTACATCTCAAAGTCGAAGAAGGCTCTCGATAAAGAGAGCAAGGTCGCATCGCTGCAGCGCCGCATTAAACACGTCGAGAGCTTCGTGAAAGCCCGAGAGATAATGGGGTTCAACCCTGCCGAGGTACTCAATCACCATTATTATATATGTTATTATATCTGTTGGTTACGATGACGACGAGCCCCCTCTCTTCAGCCAGTCAATCAATCAAAAAACGCACATAGAACCTTTCAGTGACATGCATGAGTGTATTTCTGAGGCGATTTTGTGCTGCTACATAGATGGTGGCCATTTGTGAGAGGCTGATTGCTGCTCCGGACGTCGAGCAAGCGGTCCGTGTTGGCGACGTATTTGCGGTAAATTGAAGATGAGAAGCTGGGGAGGGGGGGGGGGGGGGGGTGAATGTGGTGAATCTAGTGTTAACATCTTCTCGTTTTTTTTCTGTTCCGTTCTTTTGTTCTTAGTTGCTCACTGAGCACTACTACGCCAAGGACAATATGCAAGAAGCTATGAAGATCATCAAACAGATGAAGGCGAGGAATATAGCAATCCAGCCCTATCTCGATGCTAAGATCATTCGCACGATTTGCGATGCAACCGGGAACAGGTGAGCAGCATCAAAGCTTGATATCCTCGAAGATTTTTGTATTTTTATGCTATGATTTCCTTAATAATTCATACTCGTTGTCTTTACTATCCCTCCCAATTGCAGCATGGAGGACGAGAAGAGTGGTGGAAGGGGAATCGAGGATGAAATCGGCGAGGAGATTGAGGAGGCTGCCGACTACTATGGATGATTCGAAATCCCCTTGACGCGATGTCCAGATGTGCTTGCGTTACATGACACATATAAGGTTTTTGTAATGACTAGGCAAGAATGTTCTTCGAGCTTGATAATGTGCACATGTGATGCGTACACGGTTGTTATGCCCAACAGGAACATGCTCACGTGTGCAGAACAGCACGCTCCACACACATCTCGCGCCACTGCAGCTTATTTAGCACGTATACATGCTCGATCATCAGTCAAATGCTGGGGCGCAATAGTGAGTGTGAAATTGGTCATGTGCCACTTGTTATTGGCTTCGATCGGGGGGCTAGGGGGGGATTGTGCAGCATCCTAGCATCAGATGATGGACATGCAATGTGCAACGTGCACACCACACGTGATATTGCTGAGTCTATTATATGATATATGATAAGTATGGGTTCCGATAGACATGTAACACAATGTGTGTACTACATGTGACATTGCTGTGTCTGTCATTCAGATTGCACAACATCACACCTCTGCAGACCTGTTCACAGGACTGGCACTTGTTCGTTCAGCATTTTGCTCGCACCATCGGACATCATGGGAAATACATGTGAAACACAAAGCCTTTTTCCAGCATGGCCAGGCACCCAAAAGATCGCAGTGCCCTGTCCGGATTGTTGTCCGCGAATGCTTTCTGGCTCCTGCGAAAAGGCTGACTCGCATCGCAGGGAGTGAACAATCAGTGTCATTTGCCGTGAATCTGCTCCCTTGCCGTTCGATCCTCTGAGACAACAAACCTCCGTTATTTTCGGCATAAAAACCCATGCATTTTCGAAACATTTTGGCATCCTGAAGCACAAGCTGCTGGCGGCCTCTGCTACGTAGCGGTAGCTCTCTCGGATGTGACGGGGAAAACACCTGGATTTTTCCTAAAGCGACAAGGAATAAAAACGTGTCGCAGTGCGAAAACTCAGGTCGCATCACATCGTTTTTACAGCCGGGCCAATCGTCGGTCCTGCCCTCGTCATGTAACCGAAGCTGCTCACAGTGTGGTGGTAACGAACGCCTGTCAGTGCGTGTCCTTCTGATGTACGATATTTTACGGCTTAAAAACGTTCCAGAATCGCTTCCTTTCCCCCCTCGCTCAGCTGCTCCACTTTTCAAGCGACTCCGAACGCGAAGCCGGCATTGCGCCGCCCTCCATTGCAACTTCATCCTCTCCTCGAAATGCAGCTATCAGGAGGCACTAGAGGCAATCCGGCGACTGGGGAGGTGGAGCAGGGGATTTATAGAGAGGGGGCGGGCGCTGGGGTCCGGGGGGATAAGAAAATCGCCATGAATGGGAAAGCGAGCGAAAGCCAATCCGACGGGACGCGTCGTTCATCCTGGTAACAAAGCCCCCTGCAACACATAGAGCCCTACAAGCTGCGAATTCGTATTTCTGTTGACTTTTGCGCGGCCAGAATCGTCGAATATTCGCTCGGGCCATCATTTGCGACTACTAGCCTCTCCTTCCTTCTGACCCCCAACACGTTCTTCCTTCCTTATCCCCAGCGAGACCGAGGAGTCTGGAGGAAAGAGAAAATCGGGAGAAGGGGCGGGGATGGAGGAGACGGAGGCCACGCCGTGCACGTTCCTCTCGCGCATGTGGCCATTCATGATCTACGCGGCACTCTATGCAGCTGCGCACGTAGGGCGTAACGCGCTGTTCTTCTTCTTCCTCCGCACCACCATCGACTGTGGAGAGCAGACGCCCGACGATTTTGACAGGAGCTCGGGGGATTGGAGCGGGTCAAAGTACTGCAATGACCGGTGCAAAGTGGCACGAGAGGCCACGCTGATCAAAGGAATCGCAGAAGGGATCGAGCAATTCGGACAGCTCTTATGCCTCCCCGCAGCCGGTGTACTGGCTGATACGCTCGGCCGCAATGTGCCGTACTTGGTGAGCTTTGGAGGGGGCAGCGCTTCTCTCTTCGTCCTCGCAGGAGCTGCCTTTGCTGGGAAGGGAAACTCCATCGTTCCTCTAGTGATGCTATCAGTGCTACTACTCGGCCTGACGGACTCATTCTCCACCATCCTCAATGTAAGCGTGACCGACACGTTCACGACCGCGACGGGGAGGGGCTACGTCTTTGGCAGCATGATAGTATACCGCATTCTGTGTGCAGGCGTTGTGCTGGTCTCGATCTCGGTCGCAGTTATTGCGCGGAATCCATACGATTATGCCCCTGTTTTCACGGCCCTTGCTAGTTTGATGGCTGCGGGAGCTCTCCTCCTCCCCCTCTCTCTCCGCGAGACAAACACCAGCCCCTCCCCCTTAGAGTGGGAGAAACTATCGCCGCTCTATGCTCTGAACGTCTTCTATGGGGACCCTTTCATGCAATATGTGGGCGTCATGGTCTTTTGCGTCATATCGGCAACAGCCGTCACAACAATCGCCGGTGGATACGTAATCGGGGCGTATGGATACACGCAAACGCAGGCCGTTGTCATTG
>ADNK01003461.1:0-22500 GCA_000320545.1 Bigelowiella natans CCMP2755 | reverse complement strand
CTTCCTCTTCTTCTTTCTCTTTTATTTCGCGCTGCTGCTGCCGCTGCTATCAATTACCTTGACCGAATATCTTCCCTGCATCCTTCACGTCAAGCATAACCTTCTCACACAAACACACAAACACAAATGACAAACGTCTACGAATACTAATGCAAGGCAGATACACGCCTGTTGTATTAACGTACATGTTTTTTTTGTTAATGTCATGTTGGCACAAAGGCGATCTATTATATTATATTGTGATATTACTTCTTTAAAATATTAATATTGTATTCATCTTATATTATATTATAAATATTATCACACGCATCTCCAGTCAGTAACTCCCTTCACTTGAAAAGATATTCCAGTATCAATCCCCGCAGCAACCGCCTGCATCTGGAAAGAGTAAGGGGGGGGGGGGGGAAGATGACGACGATGATCGATGAGGGCAGAACTACTATGAAAGCGAAGAGAAGACTCAAAGCCAATACACCAGCTACATCACAAGTCTCAATTGGAGCAGTAAAATTGAGAATTCAGAACAATTCAGACACATAGTCGGCATACATAAAAATATTGTTATTTTTATGGCATATAATATAATATTAATGTATAATAAATATGTATATATATATATATATATATATATATATATTTATTTGTAATATATACTATTGGGAGGTGTTGGATACAGCCTCTTCTCCCATTACTTACCATGGCCTGATCTAATGTTGTCGGAACAGGCATCATCTATATTACAATCGCACAACAGAAGACCAGAAGACGATGTTGATGATGATGATGATAATGAGGATGATAATGATGATCATGATGATGATAACAATAGAGAGGAGAAAGCAAAATGAAGTATCCCCCCTCCCCCCCCCCCCCTTCTCCTCTAGCAAATCTCCACATTTCTCGAGCTTGTACCAGTGTTGGAGAGAAAGGGCTTGCTCTTTCGTCGTGCGAGGAATTGGGCGTGCCCCCCCCCCCCTTCCTCCGATGTGGAGGGGGGCGGAAGAGGTGGGAGGAAGGCTCACTCTCACGCCCTTAGCTGCTGCTGGGTTGAACGACGTGGCGGTCTTGCGGAGATTGATTCCTAGATCTGTAATATTGACGACGAAAATGATGATGATGATGATGACGAGAAGGAGAAAAAATGCTTTGTACATCAAATGCGTGTACGCGGCTGCTTCTGCGTGGAAGAAGAAGAAGAAGAAGTGGAAGGTGTACTGCTGTGGAGGGGGGATAAGAATGGCGTCCTAACTCAATTTGGCTGATGACAGTTGCTTGCACACGAGAAGAATCGCTTTTCCGAGGGTGCGTAAAGGGGGGGGGGGGGGCGACGGGGGTGAGGGGGAAGAGAATGTTCAGGTTTTGCATTAGATTCAGTAAACAAGTAGCATTTGGCTTGCTCAGACCTCTCAGTGCCCGATAGAAGCACGCTCATGCGCCGCTGTATTGCAGGGTCGCTCTGAGCATTTTAGAATTTCGTTGATAAATCATTTTTAAAAAAACGCACATTTTGTATAGTCTCTCTCTCTCTCTCTCTCTCTCTCTCTCTGTGTGTGTGTGTGTGTGTGTGTGTGTTATGTGTGCATCATACACAAACAAATGAGTGTTCTTTTCCACAAGGAAGGAGAGAGGGTGGGGTGGGATGAAGAGAGACGGGAGCAGATACCGTGCACTACCTTAAACTCCGTGATAGTAATCGTGGCTTTGGATTCTGAAAGGAAGCGTTGCGGAGATTCAGAGGAGACGATATTAACGCGCCTCAATGAAGAGAGAGAGAGAGAGAGAGAGAAAGAGAGAGAGAGAGAGAAATAGAGAGAGAAATAGAGAGGAAGTGACCCCCCTCCCCGTCCCCGTCAAAATGCCAAATGCTACGAATACACCTTCTCTCATCGCTCTGACGTAACGGCCCTGCTTGCCGATCAAATACCTACATTCCACGCGCAGGGGAAGGGGGAGGGGCGATGGTTTGAGAGCACGGTATAACCCAATCATGCACGGTTCCAAATCTTTCACTCAGCACTCCACAGCGTAATAATTGAAACATAGCGGGATATCATCATAAATCATATGAGCTTTTCCATCAAGCAAGTGTTGTCCATGTGTGCAGGCATCAGAGATCATCTCATCATCGTTTTATCGTTTTATCGTTTCTTCGCCGCACCCGATTGATAGCGACGGGCACAGCATGTGAAGCTTCATTTCCGTCCCGACCGCTGATGATGTAGCATGGAGGAGAAAGCAACAATAACAACAATAAACAACAATAAACAACAACAGCACATTTGAAACAATTTCCGTGCGTTCGGATTTCGGTGGTTGGCGAGTCTCTCCAGGTTTATTATATATATATATATATATATATATATATATATATATATATCCTCTCTAGGGCTCAGACAAGCCCACACATACACAAACGTGAAAGCCAGAAGAGGCGAAAAACAGGCAGCGCAGGGGGTAATAATGCATAATTTACGTCTCTCTTTCCGGGAAATTTCATAGAAGCCCTCTTCCAGTGACCAGTGGCCACACGTGAACCTTATGTAGAGGGCTGGTGAGCGGGGAATTTCATATTTACACGCCGCGGTAGTGTGGGCAAACCTGAATGTTTCCCCCGGTAACCATTTTAAGGGGGGTGGGGGGGGGGGGGGCAGTGGATGAACCAAGTCGTTTAGAATGGAAATATCCCTCAACGATTATTATCTGCCGACGCTCGCGGAACTGAGGCTGAGGCAGAATGAGCTGAATGCATATTAATTTCGCATGTTGTCGGTTGGTCTACCTCTGCTGCTTGTATCTTTGGATGTGCGAACCCCCCTTGCCGATGATCCGACCGACTAGCTTTGCGTCTACTGCGACCTAACACATGGTTGTCGTTGTCAATGCATCACTCGCCACTCTGAATAGGCAAATCGCGGATTTCGAAGCCAATGTGCGAGCAGGGAACACACGTCAAGGATGGGCTCGGATCTCATTTATTTAGACAATGCAGGTCCTTACAGTGACATCGATTTCATCCCCTTCTTCCGTTCCAGAGGGGCCGTCGTACAGGATGGATTTGGGCGAGCTGCCACCGGCTGCGCTGTTAGCCTCCGCCATTCTTACACTAGCATCGATCCCGAGTACTTCCAGAATATGTCTTCCTCAAAGTAATCCCGTTTTAGCAAAAATTGCCTTAATTTATACATTAATTTCCTTATATCACAAGTCGTAATAACAAATACCCCGGCACTTTTTGGCAAAAAGCCTTTCAGTTTGGGGTTAGAACGAAAAGGATGTGGACGGCCGGAAATACGGCGACACTATCCGAGTCACGTCGCAGCTATAAAACTCGCTGTTTTAGGAAAAAAATCAAGCTGAGAACTACCAACCTGTTGCTGAATAAGGGATGCACGCGAAGACCAACGGTCTCCGCAGACTGCGAGGACATTTTTGGGCGAAATCTTATCAGTAGTATCGGGGAAACATCCAGAATTCTGTCAGGTTTCCTCCAAAGATGTTGCGCGTGGAATTTCTTCAAAATATTCTGTTTCTTTTTTATCGATATAATATCGTAGATATATTCTACTAGGACCAGGAACGGATTGGCAAAATTGAACCAGAACCGGGCAGAACCAAATCAGCCTTCGGCGAGAACGACGCCCCCCCTTCTGAAATTCCGCATCTTGTTTTTCCAGCTGGGATCGGTTAGGGTATCTTGGAATAGACCTTGGAAAGTATCAGGGATTGCTTGTAGGGAAAATTTTCTGCGTTCTCCAAAGGAGTGAGCGCTGCTGCAATTGGTACGAGAAACATCGCGTGGAACTACGCATATCCAAAACTTCGCGACAGTGTATCAGTCATTTTCGTCTCCCAAAATGTTGATGTGATGCTCAGCCTCTAAATTCGTGGCGAAAAGATCGAATTTTGCCTCCTTTTCTGATTGCATTTCTTTCTTCAGGACATGGCAGAAGAGAAAGATGAAGACGCATCATCCAACCCGCTTCAGCCACTTATCGACTACGCGCAGGGAAGTGTAAGTCGGGTCCTCTCAAATGCACCTGTGGTACGCACCATAGTGACGAGCGACTTGTTCTTGTTCTTCCTCCAGGTAGAAAGAATCGTCTTGTTTCTCTTTTTGATACGCCAGTGACGAACCGTATATTTGAATAAATGTAGGGCTTTGGGACAGGATTAGTCGGCATGGTTTCACTTTATGTACGCGATGTTTGGTTTCCGAGAAAGCCAGCAGGAGCCCACGAGGCTGGGAGCCGAAGATATCGTTAACATGAGTAGGAATATATGCACAAACAGCACTCGGAAATCGAGAAATAAATGAAAAATAAGGGCACATGCGTTTCGATCTGTTAATTGTGTGTACAGTGTATACTGTAGTCTTTATTACGATACATGTTGACATGTATGGTAAGAAGAAAACGTTGGATGTAACAAATTGATATTGAAATTAAATATCGCCACCGATATGGATAGATATGTTAATTATAGCAACGTCTCATGTGACAGACCTACGCACGCATCGCTGTCGACGAAGAATGCGCCGTACGCAGGCTGCATAGTATGTAGCTAAAGTAGATGAGTATGTGTAGAAACATCGTATTGATGAGCGTCACATGTGAACAATATATTATTGCCAATCGTAGTTTGCGAGATGCACGAACTGTGAAGGACATGTACCAGCTATTATACGTCCTTAATTGTGCAGGTACAGCGACCGCCAGCAGCGATACAGATTGATCAAATACAGTCTATGAGACGTGCATAAGCTTAAAAGATCAAATAATTGTCATCATGCTTGCATGCAATGTGTTCACATGCAAATGCGATGCACGTTTCAGTGCACAGCCGCAACTTTGCAGCATTGCTAGTTGCCGCGGTTTCGTTTGATGCGCAGCCACTTGAGGCTGCTTCTCTATTATTTTCTTCTTCATTAGTCATACGTTGTTCCTGAATGTCTTCATGTTGAATTGGACGTGCGTGGTCTTTGTGCTCATCAGAGACATGATGAGTCTGCCGCGCGACATTGCCAGACATGCAATATATGCAAGCTTCCAACATCATGTAACTTCGACATGTGTTGACGCGGAAGATAGTTTTGCGATTTTGGAGTTTCGTTCGACGAAAGCCTTCAGTAAGAAACAGAATATAGAAACAGAGATTCTCGAAGAGGAAAAACAATGTGTGCAGTCCCTGTGCCGTCGTCGTTGCCTCTTTTCCGCAAGATGAAGAGGCAGGTCGCTAGCACAACTACTTCAAGACCTGTCTTCTCACAAAACGCTATCTGAGTATTCATAGCGCGCGCCCTATCGGATCTCAAGCGTCGAGAGCTACAAGAGCAATCCTTCTCCCGAGCCGAGGGGGGCGACGGGCATCCATGACGACCGACCCGACCGACTCTCGAAAAGAAGACCAAGATAAAAAATCTTCTACGATAAAAATCCGTTGGGGTTTTACCCTAGCGACAAACCTTATTTCCCCATCACGACATAAAATCCACTGCGTTTTCGTGATCAGCGAAGCGAACATTAGACTTTTTTTTCGTAGCGGAGCAGTTTTCAGCCTGATTTAGGTTATTTTCCCAAGTCGCAGGGCTAAAACGGCATTATTTAGGCAAAAATCGTCGGAACTTCTTCCGGTCCCTGCCACCACGTGCCCGCCCCCCACTTCCGCAACTGGCTCACCGCCGAGGCTGGGCGATTGTAGGAATGCCGGCGAATGCGAAGATAGGTTCACCAAGGTAAATCAAATATCAGTTTAGCATGCGGGGAAGGAGAGGAGGGGGGGGGGGGGTTGGTTCCTCGTTAACCTTTCGATTTACGAACATTATGCAGGAGAAAGAATTTGATTGTCCTTGAAGGGAAGGGCGTTTGGGCGCCTGGCGGGCTCTACAGCACCTGTATGCAATGGAGAAAGACGACCCCTTTTAAAGAGCGCATGATTAGCTTTTTGTCGTTTTGCCATCTCTCTATCTTAAGACCTACCTCTTGAACAATCGAAATCTATTCCATTTCTAAGTTGTCCCTTCGGTATCACAGACGATGATACTTATACTCCAGAAATGGAAAATTGGGTTTGTGTTAGCTTCCTTCTCCCCCCCCCTCCAACCTCATATGATCAGCGCTTCCCTAAGTATCTCTTCATTCTGGTCCGCGCAAAGATTCATTCAATGTTCGCATTGCTATCAGCTCTCAGAAGACGCCTTCAAGGTGCTGATAAATCGGATCAACACGGCAATAATTTTCAGGTGGGTTGCATAGTCATACTACCAGCTCATGCTTCTATTATTGCAGCGAGTGATATTCAGCAGTTGCCATCGTCGTCGTCGTCGTGATGTTGTTTTGATGGTGTGTTGGCTCTCCATTCTTTCTTTCTCACAGATGGCCTTGTGCCCCATGCTACTGTTTCTCCACGATTTGCTGCCCGTTTACATGTACTTTCAACCGCCGCTAATAACATGCAGAAGCTCGTAGCCCGATGGCCTTTAGATATCACTCCTTGCACATAGGAATAAAGAAAATCATAAAAACAAGCAAATCTATATTTTATCAGTCGGGTCTCTTTCGTTTTTCTTGCTGACGTAACAATGCGTCACATAAAGACGTTTCACATACTATTCGCCTATATATTCCGGGCATATATGAGAGATCGTTGCTGAAATTTGTTCTTACGGAGCTTCGCTCATCCCCTCCCTCCCCCCCCCCCCACCCAACCCATCCTTCTCTCGCTCTCTCGTTCTCTATCTTCCTTCATCCGTTGCCATGCAGTTGGGCTGAGTACCTTACTCGTGCGGTTCTTGTGTTACTCTGAGGCAGAGGAAGCTGCTCGACAAGTAACTGGATAGCGCTTGCGTTCTAACATTTTAATGCATTCAATACGGTGTACACACACATGTCTACACGCTGCTGTTACGCCCGCTGATCCTCGCTTTCGCCTCGAACAGCACGTTTCTTCTCCTACCACATCTGCAGCTAAGTAATGGCGCTTCAATAACAATAACAACAACAACAATCATCAGGCCATTATGGACGCCAACGCTACATCGGCTTGCAGAGGTGTGCAAGCCCATTCTAACCGCAGCTCAAGCGGAGTTTGATATATATATATATATATATATATATATATATATTACACTTTATTTGAGACATTTCCTTCTATTTCTATTCCCAACTTTTGCTATCTTATTTAGAATCTGGAGTGCGATTTGAGCTTGTTTTTACTTGCTGCGACTCGTCGGTATAACCCTCATTTACATGCTATGCGTGATATATGATATCGAGTAAATACCTGGGAGGGGGGTTGGGAAAGGGGAAGGAGGGGGAGGGGTGAGGAAAAGCGAGAGAGAGAGAGAGAGAGAGAGAGAGAGAGAGAGAGAGAGAGGAGAATGCATCTTGGTGATGAGAGCATGATGATGACAATCGCGCTTATTGCTCGACGCCAGCGTACATGTAGAGGATGGTAGGAAAAATTTACGGCTGCTATTTTTTTTTCATCAGATACATGTGACTCGTATAGAACCTGGAATGATCATGCAAGAGGAGCGACTGCTTGAGAGCCCTGTCTGATGACAATAATGATAAGGGTGGTCAGGGGGGGGGATGCAATTTCAACGGCAGGAATTTATTAGTCTGTAAGTTATAATGTAAATAATATATACACGCGCACGCACACGTACACACATACACACATATATCAAGAGTGTAAGTATAATAATAATATTGGTCAGCGATATGACGAAAAAGATGGTCAATGCTCATTGCAAGCGTATATATCGGCATTGCACAATGCTATGAAATATGTAGCCAACATAGTAAATTAAGTCACACAACAATATCGATTTCAAATAAATGCCGTTCGTTGGAAGGCTGCCCTAGTATGTATGATGCAAGCTGCGCGACTTACTGGTGGCGCATGCGATGCTAGTGTATGTGTATGTGTATGTGTGTGTGTGTGTGTGTGTGTGTGTGTAGCGTCCATTCCAACCGCTTTTATATGGATCATTTTGTGATAACATTGCATTATTAAACCCTTGGTTGCAGTCTCAATCCTTACAAGCATTGTGCTGCGACACGCACGCTGGGCTCATGTCTCACACAATGCACAACGGTGCGTTTGCTGCGTCGCATGCACATGCGCCGCTCATCATGCCGTATATGTGTGTGTTCGTACGTGCGTACATGTGCGCACCAGTTACATCTATACGAGCCATCTTCACAATAATTTAATCAGATCTACATGTCAGTATGCTATATGAATTGTATAGTATTCTGCGATCGACGGCAACAGCGACGGCGACGGCGACAACCAACAACGATATCTACAAGTAGCAGCGGCAGAGCAACAGCTATCTCTTCCCTTTCGGGCTTCCCAGCGGGCTGCCCCTCCCGTTCTTCCTGTTCTGCTGCTTCTGCTCTTCCCGCCTCTTTTTCTCCGCGGCGGCGCGCTCTTTCTTGATGCGCATCTCCTGGAACTTGGAGAGCTTGTTGACGATCTTCGTGGCTGCGCCCTTGACTTGTGCGGAGCCGAAGCGCGAGAGAGCTGTCATCATCTGCATCAGGTCTGAATCGGCCGGTATCGCTGCGATCACCTTGTCCGACTTGACGAGGTCAAAGACGGCGTCGAGGGACAGCTTGCGCGCATCTGGATCTGGGGAGTCGCGCAGCGTGAGCAGGATGTCTATCACCCCGTTCTCGTAGAGGTCCATACGCAGTTTGTTGTACGAACAGAGCTTCTGCAAGATCTGCGCGTTGTGCTTCTGGAAGCTCTCGCCATACTCCCCGAGTGCCGCGATGAGCTTCAGCATCGACGAGTCCTGCGCGATCACAGCGGCAGGCTCCTCTGAGTAGGTTGACAGCCAGTAGTAAATGCCCAGCAGCGCCTGGTTGACATCGAGGTCGTGCTGCGTCTTCTGCTTGCGGATGAGGTACTTCGTGGCCTGGATGATCTTCTCTCGAATGAGCAGAGGCCGGATCGGCTTGAACGCAACCATGGTCAGCATCGCATCTACGGCGAACTTCTCTATATCTGGATGGCGCAGGTCTAGGATGAGCTTCAGGAGGTGCATGAGTATGCGCTGGTCGAAGGCCTTCTCGGTGTCCTCCATGTGATCCTGCAGGTACGGCATGAGGTCCCTGAGGCACTCCGCCGCGCACAGCTTGATCTTCCGCTCTTTGGAGTCGAGAAGTACCTCCAGACACTCGAGGCCCTTATCTCGGATGAACTCTACCTGCAGCGCCTTGTTAATGGACGCGTTTCGAATGATCGTGGCGATGTCGGCGCTTGGCGCGAAAACGCGCAGCATCAGCTGATCTACAATCGTGCCGAACGCCCCGAACTTCACGATGAGCGGCACGAATTTCGGGTTGTCGCAGATGCGCTTGATGAGGGCGACCGCGTCTCGGCGTATGCGCTCCTCGTAGCTCCCTTCGTCGTCCGACTCCGAGTCTGATGGGAAAGCTTCGATGACTTTTCGCAGGGGAGGGACATCCTCAGCTTTGGCGACGGCCTCTTCGTCGAGCTTATCGATCGTATACGCACACTTCGGCGGCTGCACCAGCACGCGACAGATGACGCCCAGCCCGTTTTCTTCGCTCTTGGGGATTCCGGCGACGAGGAGCTTGAGGTTTTCGTTAAACTTGAGGAACTCGAAGAACGCCATCACGGAGAAGAAGTAGATGTACTGGTCATCGGACTGGCAGGACTTGATGAAGGCGGGCATGAGGACCTTTCCGACCTTGACAAGATCCGGCTTCTTGACCTTCACGAAGGAGCACAGCATCTGCGCGATGTGCAGCCTGATGTTGTGCTTGTCCGACTTCACCAGCCGCACGACCGAGTGGAAGCGCTTGCTCTTCACGATTTTCTCGATCTGGAACTTATCTGTCATGAACCTTCGCAGGACGCGGATGGCCAGGACTTGCATCGCGGGGTCATCGGACTCGATGACCTGGAGGAACTTCTTCAGCACCTTCTTCTCATACAAGCACTCGTGGAGTTTGTCTATCTTCAGCGTGAAGTTGGTCAAAGTCGTCAGGCCGTAATGAACGTTTTCGAGGCCTGCAGACTTCGTATTCACCATGTGCAGCACCGATTCTAAGAAACCGCAGTAGGCTTGGTGGAGCTTCTTCTCAGAAGGCACTTTGTCCTCGTCTCGCACGCAATCCTCAGGGTCCGATGGGAAGATATAGTCGGGATGTGTCGTTAGCATGCACAGCCCGGCAGCCAAGAATCGAGTAGACTCCGCATCGACGTACTCAGACAGCCGCGCAATGGAGAGAGCGTCCATCACCGGCAGCAGCTTCTTCGCCTTCTTGATCTTATCGTTGACTTTATCGATGGAGAGACCCGTCTTGGCTATCATGTACGAGGAGAACATGTTGCATATCGCTAGGCACGCCAATCGCTGTACGACGGGCTCCGAGCTTGCCTTCGCTATCTTAGACAGAACCTTAGTTGTGTCTGTGTAATCGATGCGCCTGTGGTTCTCCGGATTTGCCGCGACGTTGGAGAGGAGCATCACCGTCAGTCGCGTGAATTTCGAGTCCCTGACCTCGCCCTTCATCAGCGTCTTCATGATCGATTGCAGGACGCCGGTTTGCAGCACCGTCTCGTGGTTTTCGCGGAATGCGGAGAGGTTGAGGAGCAGCGTCAGCGCCATGAGAGGGAAGTTCTGGGGGGCGCCGGACTCGTACTCTAGGTTCATGCTGTGAATTGGAAGGTCATCCTCCTTGCCCTCCTCCACCTCGAAATCTGCCGTGAGCTTCAGCAGCTGATCGTACTGCTTCTTGTCGATGGAGAAGTAGGAGTTCTGAGACCTGCTTTGGTTGCCGTAGAGCTGGTGGATGGCCATGAGCGCGTTGCTCTTGATCAGATCCGAGGCCGGCATCTTCTTTGTGCCCAGCATGAGGTCGAAGAGGAGCTGCTGCGTCGTGAATTTGGAGCTTTGCATCAGGAAGCTGATGTTCTTCGGGATGCGAGAAAGCTTGCAGAGCGACAGAACGACCAGCTCCCGGTAGGCCTCCTCCTCGAGATGACCCATCTTCCACAACAGCTCTCCGGCGTTGTAAGGCGTCACGAACAAGTGACTTTGATGGTTCGGCACTTCGCTGGAAAGAAGGAAGATACCCAGCGCCACACAGAGAAGGTTATCCGAGCCGAGCAGCGAGATGACGACTGGCAGCGCGGGCGTGTCCGCAACACCTCCACGCGTCTCCTCGTGGACCTCCATCACACGGGTCAGGTTGAAGAAGACCTTCGCAACCCACACCTGAGCGATGTCCCACTTGTTGTTGAGCATCTGCCAGATTCTCACGATCAAGTTGTCCGGGGTAATCTTGCAATACTGCGAGACGTACGAGGCAGGCACCACCTCGATGCCGAGCCCCTTGCCCTTCTTGTTGATCCTCTTTCCCTTCTTCTCTCCCACCTTCTCTGCGAGGGCCGGCGCCTTGTTGCGCAGCGCCATGTTCTTCTTGTCGGAGACGAGGTTGTGCACGGAGTGCGCGATGTGGATCCAGCACTTGAGGTAGATGTCCTGCTTGATCAGCTTCGGCAGGAAATCGTCGTTGTTGCCGAGCTTCGCTAGGAGGTACATGCACGCATCCTGGATCGGTGAAGCCGCCGGGCAGATGTGCGCCGTGTGGATGATGGAGGAGAAGAGCTGCTGATCCATTAGCTCGTCCTGGTACTTCAAGCCATGCTTCTCGTCGTCGCACAGCTTCACCGCTATTGCGCACACGGCTTGGAGGACCTCGGTGGACGTCCTTGGGCAGGAGCGCAGAACCATATCGAGCGCGCCCGTGAGCTGCTTTGTCAGCTTCGCAGAGTCCATGACGAACGTCGTGATTTCGGGATCCTTGAAGAGTAGCAGCAGCGTCTCGCAACCGAGATAGCGCACGTCATGTGCTAGGTCGTTGAGTGGGCCGATGGCCGTCTTCGCGGTGAGGCCTGAGAAGCGGACAAGGAGGTCAAGGAGCCCCTCTCTCACCAGCACAAACGTACAGTCCGCTTGGATGTCCATGCCTCGTTTCGCGGCCTTGGAAAGCCGTGTGAGGAAGACTTTCATCTCATGGTCGCTGTCGAAATCCGTGTAGACGAGCGGGTCGTGCGTCAGCTTCATGCTGATGAGCGACCGGACGACAACGGCGAGGTGATACCTGTTGAATTAGAGAGAGAGAGAGAGAGAGAGAGAGAGAGAGAGAGAGGGAGGGAGAGAGAGGGAGAGGGAGAGGGAGAGAGATTAGCTAAATGCCGATTCGGATGTTTCTCAATGGTAATCATATCTAAACAAACAACGCACGCACGCACACACACACACATACACACACGCACAACTATATACATAATATCAGTAGATTAGTCATTCTTCTTTTCTTCTTTTTCTTCTGCGTTAGCAGCTCGCTACTCACTCGTGCGGCGCGTCCTCTGCCGGCTTCCACCACCACGTGGTCTTATCGATTTCCTCCTTGGCTTCGAATGGGTTGTCAGTGTCATCCTTCTTCTCCTCTCCCTTCTTCTTCTTCTCCTCCTCCTCCTTCTTCTTCTTCTCCTCCTCCTTTTTCTTCTTCTTCTTCTTTTTCTTCTTCTTCTTCTTGCCGGGGGTGGGGATGCTGTCGAGGCCGAGCTTGAGCACCTTGCGGAAGAGCTGCACGTCGGCGAGGACCTTCGGCGCGCGCTCATGCTGGATGAGGAGCGTCAGCAACCGGACGGTCTCCCACGCGACGTACATGCTCTCCGACATGAGAAGGTTCCAAATGGCGTGTGCGCCCTTCTCATGATCGAGGACTTGTTGCAGCGGGCTAGAGAACGTATCCGCGTAGTCTTTCGAGGTGTTTGCAGAGAGCAAACGACACAAGCACGTCACGGTGTACGCCTGCATCTTGATGTCGGAGGACAAGCCGAGGTACACGAGGCCGGTGAGGATCTGCTGATTCAAGCACTGATTGATGAGATGGCTGTAGCCGCTCAGCGAGCAGAAAGCGGCAGCAATGACGCGATGTGTCTCTGGGTTCACCGTTGTCATTGCAATACGATTGAGCAAAGGGATGAAGCTCTTCGCGTTGACCACCATCTCCGCCATCTCCAGATTTACCGCGTAGCCGCTCAGGATGCTCGCTGTAAACATCTTGGTTTCATCGTCGGCGACGCCGCCCATCGCCTCAACCCGCGTGAGCGGGAGCTGCGTCTGAAGGAACGTGTGGTTTTCGTCGTTCGAGGCCAAGTTTGATATCATAAGGGCCATCTGACGAACAGTCTTGATGCCAGCTTCGTTCTTCGAGTCAGCCGCCTTGATCATCGCCGCAGCGGACTTTTGGAGTCCCTCGAAAACCTTCTTAGCGCGCGCAAGGAGGTCCTTGTGGTCCTTGGGGTTGTAGCTGATGCTCGAGAGCGCGTGCATGCAGTACTTCGAGACGGCTTGCTTCGTGTCAGGGTCGTTGACCAGCTTGGCCAGCGTGTTGATGATCTCGGGGTACATCGAGATCATGGGCGCTCCGCCCTGGTGCGGCTTCGAGGTGATTGTCGCGATGACCCAACCGCCAGCTGTTTGCAGCTCGGAGATAGGGCAGGTCAAGAAGTTGCGAATAGACTCTAACGAGCGCTTCATTCCTAACCACCGGAATACCTCTTTCTGGTTCTCTGGGTCGGCCACTAAGCTCGCATAGCACCACCCAATGGCCTGCAGCACCTCCAGCTCTCCAACGGTGAGGCCGGGTATTGTTGATGCGCTTGGGTCAATCTTCTTCGGCGGCAGCCGCGCGCCGGTCTTCGCGAACATCCGCGCCTCCTTTTTCTTCTGCGCAATGGCTTCCAGAGCTTGGTTTTTCAGGTTCTCGAAGTACTTGAGGATGCAATCGAGCCCGGCGGCGCCGCGCTCCATGAGGCCACGCACGGATGCATACTCGCCGCTCGAGCCGAAGTTGGCCAGAGTTTTCGCCGTCAGGACGCAGATATTCGCGGGCGTCGCCGGCTTGTTCAGCACCGTGATGAGTGCTGGGACCGCCCCCTTGCGCACTAAATCGATGGAGAACGCGCCGCTGAGGGAGAGGTTGAAGACGATATGCATGATTTGGTATCTTACGAGCTCGAGATACATCTTACGCCTTGCCCGGCCTTCCTTGGAGTCCGCTGCGCAGTCGGCGGGTAGCGGGGCGTTCATCTCCGTGACGAGGTAAGCTGCCATGTTTGTTTCCAGGAATTTGAGGCCGTAGGCGCGGTGTCGGGCCAGGCTACGGAGCGTTATGAGGAGGAAGTGCTTCGTTTGGTAGTCCTTGCAGGCGTGCGAGAGCTTGATGAGCTTCTGCAGGAACAGGGTGTCGGAGAACATCTGGTTCTGCGCCATCGTCGTGGCCAGATTCGAGAGCGTTTGCGCGCCGTAGAGCATCGTGTGCTCATCCGTGGCGCCATCGAAGCACTCGATGATGCCCTTCGTGAGCAGGACGCCCGTGTTTGTGAGGTAGCGATGGTTCGTCTGGTGGCGGCAGAAGTTGCACACGGCTAAGAGACAGACGCGCTTCTCGATGATCCCCGGCCCTACGGCCTGCTTCACGCATAAGTTGAGGAAGAACTGCACGAGGTTCACTTCCATCAAATCCACATGCGCCAGCTCATGCTCGGCGAAATGCGCGAGGCATATATAGCTCTCGATGCGGCAGGTGGCGTGGGGGGAGGACAGGCACGCGCTCAGCTGCGTGACGAAGTGCATCTTGTTCAGCTTCCGAACCGAGGCCTTGCTGGAGGTGATGTTGATGCAGGACAGCAGCGCGCTCTCCTGCTGCTTCACGTCGTTGTAGAGGGAGGACAAGATGACGTCGATGTACGGCCGCTCCAAGAGCATGTGCCGCACGGCCTCCTCGTGGGAGATGTTCGCGAGCATCATCACGGTCATCCGCCTCACCTGCACCGTCGAGGCAGCTGCAAGGGCTTTCGTCATCACACCGAACTTGTCCCGCAAAGGTCCCATGAACATCTTCTTGCAGTATCGATTGTAGGAGAGGTTCAGAAGCGTGCGCGCGGTCACGAGCTCATATTCAGGCTCGAGGAGATCTATAAACCCGACAACAGCCTCCCCCATCACGTCCATGATAGGCTGTCGGTTCTCCGGGAGAGCGGAGATGTTGGCGAGATAGCACATGACGTTATAGACGGTTTTCTTCTGCGGCTGGCTCATGAGCGGGCGCATCTTAGCCAGAAGCTTAGGCTTCGAGAGCCGCGTCTGGTTCTCCTTGCTCGTGGAGAGGTTTGCGATGAAGAGCGAGTAGTTGTGCAGCACCATGTGGTCGCTGTTGTTGAGAATGTCAATGAACTTGATCTGGTTCATGTTGTCGATGGCTTCCATCACCACGCGGTGATTCACCTGCGCGGAGGCGATGTTCGCTAAGATGAGGAGGGTGTATCGAATAGTGTGCATCGGCGTGTGCGGCTGTGAGGCGATCTTGAGGAAACGCCCACAGTAGGTCGGCTCGGCCAGGCGCTGACAAACGTGCACGTGCTCCGAGAAGAATGCAACCAAACAACACGCGAACTGCTGGCAAAGGAGCACACTAGAGACCGTGCCTGTTTTGGGTTGGAAAAATAAATAAATTCGAAAATTCTTGTTTTAGTTTCTGTGTCCAGATACCATTTGCGCTCTAACATACGCAATCTCCAGTTGTCTCTCCCGCCCCCTTCCCTCTCTCTCTCTCTCTCTCTCTCTCTCTCTCTCTCTCTCCCCCCCACATACACTTTCAAAAAGCCGAACACCGTATTTATTCTATTTGATAACGAAATTCGAATAATATATATATATATATATATATATATATATATATATATATATATATATATATATATATATATATATATATATATATATTATTTATGAATAATATGCAGACATGGTAGAGCCAGCTCGAATGTGTCTTTCTTCAGCAGCACGTTATGGATCTTCCGCGCGGTGGCCATCCCGGAAAGAGCACGCAGCGTCTGAATACAGGTGTTTATGTGCAACGTCGGCCGCTCTAGCAGCTTGATGAGGAGGTTTAACCCCCCCTCCTCAATGACATTTGCTTGGTAGTCTGAGTTGGCACAGATGTTTGCGACGACGGACGTGGCGAAGTACAGCATCTTCTCCGAAATCGCCGCGTTGTCCTCGAGCAGCATGAGGATGGTTTTGAGCGAGTTCGGGGTCGTCATGAGGAAGGAGTGCGAAACCCGGCTCGCGGTGAGAATCGAGTAGAGGAAGATGAGCTCCGTGCGAAGATTTGCGCTAGTTGTCACTTGCATGAGCTCCGTCGTGACCTCCAAAATCCCCGATTTTGATATCTCGACGCGGATCTTGTCTTCAATCCCTATGTTCTCGAGGATCCGCAGCATGTGCAGCTGCGCCTGGATGTTGGCGCTCTGCGAGGACAGCATCTTCCCCGTCGCAGTGATGACCCGGTTATTCATCAACGTGAGCCACATGGCTCGGTTGCAGCTGAGATTGTGCAGGATCACAGCCGTGTTCTGCACGAATAGGATCGCTGGCTCCTCGAGATAGCCCATCAGTCTGGGAACAAAAGGGTGGAAAAGGTGGTGCATTTCCGGTGTCGCAGCAAGGTGCGACAGACAGCAAAGAGCTGATATTCTACATTCGTCCTCGAGCTCCTTGTTGCTTGCAACTCTAAAAGCGCGTTCCATGATTCCTGCCTGCACCAGCTTCTTCCGGTGAATGAGGTTGGATGCGATGTTTGCCAGTGCGACAGCGCTGTAAAGCTGTACGATATGATCCTGGTACACGAGGCCTTCAAAGAGACACCGAATACCTGCCAAATGCATCAATACCGGGATTAATTAGCCAGTGTTTGTTTCGACTGGAAGTGATGTAAATGTGTCTTGTGCGAACGTTCACTGGTTGCATGTGAATAGAGACACTGTGGGTCAAGCAAGATCGACAGATCGCGCTTGCCTTTAGAAGTAGCGCTCAACAAGGCAGGGGCAGAGGGATTCATACCTTGGTTGGCTTTGTAGTGCATGATCTCATCTTGGCCGCCCGGGGTCATTGAAAACAGAGCAAATCCTTGCGCAGCCTGGCGCTTATCCTTTTTCAATCTATCATAGGCTCCTAATCTAATCAACATCTTGAGCGGGATAATATCTTTGCCCTCGGCGTTTCCGAAGCCATCATTGGTCATAGGGAATGGCGCTAAGATCAGGTCTGGCTTGAGCTCCTTTTTATCGAGAGCTTTGTACATCATCGCTGCTATTTTCTTAGGATCGATATCCTCCGCTTCTTCGGGGTCTTCATATATCCCGTCCGCGTCCTCTGCGACCTGGAGAATAGGGAATTTTTTTGGGGTTAATCGATAGTGGGATTAGAGAATACTCCTTTGATGTGTGCTGGGATGGATAAGGATGAGGGGAAGGGGCAGCTTCAAAGGTATGATAGGTGATAAAACTTCAGTAAAAAATCGAGTAATATACACTGGCACATGTGATCATTCGTGCGTGTGTTTTGAAAAATTAATCACGTCATCAATCTCTAGCCCTGCGTCTTCATCGGGCTCCTCCTCGTCGTCGCCACCCTCGTGTTTTGTCAGAGCTTTGTTCTCCCTTATCACCGAAACAAAATTCAGTACGGGTTTGCATATCTTGAAAAAAAAGCTGTTGATTTAGGAGCCTACATGTTTTTCATGTCGTCGCCGCCCTTGCCAGCATCCCCCCTGTGGTGAGGAGAAGTAGAAGAAAATGAATGAGCATAGAAGAGAGATACGTTCCCTGGAGCAGGCAAACAAAGAAATACACCACAATAAACATTTTTAGATTGAATCACCCATGCTTAGTATCTGCCGTGGAGTGCTTTGTATCCTTTCCGGCGCTATCTGTGTTTTCCTTCACATCTGTCATCGTTCTTCTCCACAGCGAAACGATCAGACAGCTTGAAGCAACTTAAAACTGCCAAAGCTCCCCAATCTTCGGCTCTTTTTTTAATTATACCTACGTGTCAATCCCCAACCCTCCAACGCGACCCCCGAACGATTGTGAGGGTAATCTCGCTGCTACGTTGGCTGAGATTTAGAGAGCGGGTGTGGGGTGCAAGCCTCTCGGTTTCTCGTTAGTCGTAACTGAACAAAGGGTAGCAGATCAGAGGAGGAGTTAAATGCATTATAATTTATAAGAATGCGATTTAATTTATAAAAGCGACAATAAAATAAAGAAATTAAAATTCAAAATAAGAGGCGATACTAGGCTTTTTGTCGATTTTAGATCTGAATAGTTTACCGAGTTAGTTCGTGCAAAGTTGCAGGGTATAGTGGAAATCGCATGTATTCTTCTATTACGACATACTTCTCGAGGAAACGCCTCTCTGAGACAGATCACATCAGCACGATGACATGGATTTGAGGACTACGACAACGCCAACCGTCGACATTTCTACGTGTTCGAGAGGCCTTTCAGATATGGAGCTAGTCAAAATATACACCCAGGAATATCACAACAGCTTCGAAGCTGTCGTGAGTTGAGAAGGTTGTTAATGTTGTTGTTAAATCAGTATTTTAGGCTAAAATGTATGGTCAAATTACCTACATATAATTCAAATATCCACGAGTAGGAATTGGCTAGTGAGTGGTGCCCACCCCCTGTCGACGATGTGGAGGGGCAGCAGGAGGGCAAGGGGGCTATGGCAAAATATACTACGTCCTATTTCATTCCGTAGTATGAAGCTTCCACCTCCTCTACGTTGCTGCCACCGAGGCCATCGCTTGGACGTCATGCGGCCGTTGGCGGTGGTAACAAGATCCTCCGCCTCAACAGCGGAGCAAGTGAGCTCTGAAGGTAAATTAAAAGAGCCGAGGGGAGAGCTATTGGACTACCTCGACGGGGTTCTATGTTCAGATTCGAAGAATAATGGAATGGGTCGACCAGAGACCGCGAAGGCCGACGAGAAGGCGATAGAAGTGCGCGTTGGGGACATCCTCGAGAAACTGACGCACCCCCTTTCCCAGGAACAGTATACAGAGGCTATCAGGCTGTGCAAGCAGGTTTCAAACTTCGATGCTGGCTATTTGGTGTTTGAGCATGCGAGTAGGTGGTGCAACGAGGGAATCCGAGCGCCGGCGGCACGCTCTCTACTGGAATCCCTCGCGCGTGGAAGGGTATCGATTACAGGTGAAGACCGGAAGAGCCGACTAGCGATAGCGTTCCGCGTCTTAGATACGATCAAGCAAAGCGGAGAAACAACCACGAAGTTAGAGGCTTACAGACGTGTCGTGAAGTTGGTTTTAAAGTTTAGCGACGGCCCCGACGGTGCAGCCCTCGCCAGGCAGCTCGCTACAGAGATGATGAACGTTACTCTGCCGACAAACTCGAGGTACTGGGATGTGACTATTCTGTGCGCGGAGACGGTGGAACAGGGCATCCAGCTCGTGGAAATGATGAAAGCGAATGGGGTGGAGAGAACGATCGAGACGTACATCGCACTGATGCAGGTCTGCCGGCGGATGAGAGACTGGCGCGCTGCCTTTCTGGTGCGCCAGAAGCTTTGGGAGGACGAGCTCTCCGAGCATACCAAAGTGGCAAACGCCCTGCTGGACGTTGTTGGCACCTGCGGGAAGAAGGAGCAGATGGAGTCTCTTTTCGCGAAGCTTAAGGATCGGAGAGATTTCGATACCTACCGAGTTATGATGAACGGATACGCCAACATCAGAGACATCGACGGGGTCTTGAAAACTCTGGGGGAATTCACCCTTGCAAACACGCAGCAGGAAATGCATCCTAGAGAGCTTCGGCTCTATAACAACGCGCTAGATATGTGCCGTAAGGCCGTGAAGCATTCCAAGGGTATCGCCTTGTTCGAGGACACGATGAGGGCGCAGGAGAGGGAGAGAGGCCTCATACCGAATGCGGAAACGTTCCGCCACGTCATCCTCCTTAAGCACGATGTCGGGCTCTTTGAAGAAGCCATCAGCCTTGTTGACTCGTTTCTGAGCAAGGTTCAGGACGCCAGCGAGGTAGACGATGAAGTTCTTCGGGTCATACTGCGAATGCGGCGCATACATGACGGGGAGAGCGGCCGAGCAGAGGTCTACGACCTTATTTGTCAGAAGGGCCTTCGGAATCACTGGAGGGATAGAGAAGATTGGGAAGTCGATGTGACAGGTTGGGACGCGCTTGTTGGATCATGCGCAATTATCCAAGCTCTACGTGAGATCCGGAGATCGTGGGAAGAAGAGGGGGGAGAGAGTGATAATATCAGGGATTTGAAGATCTACTTCACTCGCCCGGATGTTCCGCTGAAATCACACCCGCAACACATGCATGGCATAATAGGGAGTCGGACGATTGAGAGAACGATCAAAAATGAAGTTAGCGCTGATACTGAAATCTTCGCCATTTCGGAGGATTTAATCGCGGTGCCGGCGGTGGAGATGGAGGCTTGGCTAAGAAACTGCTGACAAGACGGGCGGTAGCTATCATTCTTCAAGAATAGCATAGATCTCTTGCAATGATTAGTCACGCCATTATGTCACGTGGATCATTATATTATAATCATTAGCTACGGCAGATTGCGCGCATCTTGTCTACACGCTTATAATGCACCTACGATGCAGCCTAGTCAGACGCGTATGCGCATGTGATGTATTTAATGTATGTAGCATGCCATGCTGGTGTACATAGATGTTGCGCACATGCGTAACGCGCCTATGTCATAGAAGCAGTGTTATACTGCACAAACGTGAAGGCATCACTTGCGCGATCACAAGCATGGTTACAATAATGTGTAGCGTCTGATTGTCCTAAACTAACTAGTCATTAGACGCAGTGCTAGAGTGCACTGCAAACATGCACGGTCGTGTCAGTAGTGGTGATCGAACAGCAATGCTGGAATGGTTGTGGCTTGAGCGTCAAAAAGCTGGCAATGTCTAGGTATGCATGCGCAGCAGCAGCATAGCAGTTGAAGCTGCAAGTGAATGTCATTGCGCCGTGCCACATACTAGCATAGCGTAGGCAGCAAACTAGCAAAGCACACAACAGATCTGACTACCATGCTATTTGATCAATTCTCAATGTTCATGTGCCAGATTTTGTTTTCAGCAGCAGCAGCACGGTGATACACACACTCACGATCACATGATGTAAACACAATGATAACACAAAAGCCTTTTGCTAGCTGCGATGCAGGTGGCAGCCGTTCTCCCCCCCCCCCACCACCACCAAAAATCCCCGACTGCAATGCTCTACCACTAGAGCTCATCTTCGAGACCAGAGGCATCTTCGGGCACCCCAAACAACGATTGTAGCTTGGAAAATCCTTGATTGAACACCGTGGAATTGCCCACCATCTACCAGCAAAAGCGACGACATCGGACGCAAATAGGAGTATGTGAATAATCGCTTTTTTGGTGAAATGTACATGAAAGGAAATCCACGCTGTTTTCGCACGGTCACGACCCCCCCCGCCCCCCCCCCACCTCAACTTCTCCGGAAAGTTCCAACACAACAAACAAGATGCGGGTGAATAAAGGACCCGAAAATAGCACATCGGGTAACCCCACCGCCCTCCTCACACACACTACCTCGATCACGGGGAGACGTAATCTTGCCAGTATCCGCGCGAGAATAAGAAGTTGAAGATGAACATTGCAAGAAGCGCCAACGCTATCATATCTACAACAAGAGCACACAGATTCGGATACCATAGGTAGTACCATGGCCCCCACGCGCCATCCTCATACGCGAGGAGACCCTCCAGGAAGCTCTGAGGGGGAAGGGGGAAGGGAGGGGAAGGGCGGAGAGTTGTTTACGGCTTGTCTTCAATAGTGGAGGATGGGTTGATGGCAGGTGGTGTTTGATGATGATGACTGCTTGCGATATAACGCGGCGAACACCGATGTACGACAGCGCCAACTCAGCAACCAACAACAGAGCAATTTAGCTACATCAACTCTCAGAAGCTACCCATTCCACACCACCATCATCATTACTACCACCGCCATCATCATCACCCCTCCCTCCCCTTCCCCCCTCCCCCCACCCTTCCACCCCGAGACCTGCTCTCTTCCTTCCACATGCTCGTCATCCTCCTCTCCCTCCTCCCCCTCCTGCGCCTCATCCCTCTCGCCAACGATGATCTCGAAATCGCGCTGTATATCGACTCCCATGTATGTATTGGAGATTAAATGCAGCCGAAACTTGAAGATCCCAGTGCCTGATGATGATGATGATGACGACGACGACGGTGGCATATGAGAGGCGTGAGCGCAGAGCAGGAGAAGCGCAAAACCGTGCACGAATGCCCACATCTAGGTGGCTATTCTGTATTTTCTGGGAGATCGAAGAATATCGAGAAATGAGCATGCTCGCGAGAGCATTTTCGCGCCCAACGATGTATTTCCCGCTGGGAATGCTTCTTTCATGCGGATTTGCTTTTTGGAAAATAGGCTGTGCACGTAACTCTCTCCTCCTCCTCCTCCTCCTCCTCCTCCTCCTCCTCCTACTACTACTACATACGAGTGAGTAAGTAGTAACAAACCTCCCAATTGGCAAGGGAAT
>ADNK01003463.1:0-40565 GCA_000320545.1 Bigelowiella natans CCMP2755 | reverse complement strand
AATCATCGAGACGCACAACCTCATCACGAGCCACAACGTCCAAGAACCCGACGGCCCAACAAGCACTTCTCGGCCAAGCGGAGCAGCAAACACACGTTCGTGATCAAGCATTACTCGGGCGACGTCGCGTACAACGTCACGGGCTTCATCGTGAAGAACAAAGATCACGTGCACCTGTCCCTCAAAGACCTCCTCCGCGCCTCGGAGCTTTCAATCCTGAGCGGGCTGTTTCCGCCTGAGGCGGAGGCCAAGAACGACCCCTTCGCCAAGATAAAGAAGTCAAGCGCGATGTCCATCGTCGAGCGCGCGCGGAAGAAGGAGAAGGAGTACAAGAAGATGAGCATGCGCAAGTCCACGATGCGCCACTCGCGAGCTACGCACACGCTGGGGTCGCAGTTCCGCGGGTCGATCCGCGCGCTCATCGCGTCGCTCCGCGAGACCACGCCGCACTTCATCCGCTGCATCAAGCCGAACTCGAGCAAGCTGCCCTTCAGCTTTGACTCCCAAACCGTGCTGCGGCAAATGAGGACAGGGGGGCTGGTTGAGGCCATAGAAATCCGTCGCCACGGCCTCCCTTACCGCAAAACGCACGAGGAGTTTCTCCGCCAATACAGCGCCATCGAGCTCCTCCGCGCCGATGGGGAGGGGGAGGAAGGGGCTGTGACCGCGAGGACGACCACGACATCGGAGGACGGCGATCGAAGCAGCAGCAGCAGCAGCAGCAGCAGCAGCAGCAGCAGCAGCGGCATGGGGCGGGGGGGGGAGGGGAAGAATAAGAGCGATGATACTCAGCGCTCCGCTTGCTTGCGACTGAAGGAGGTCATCTTCGCGCTGGTGAAGAACTCCGATCAGGACCTCGATCCAAACGCCATCCAGGTTGGCAAGAATAGAGTGCTGTGGACCTCCAACGCGCGCAGGGTGCTTGAGACGCTGCGGCAGGATGGGTATGCGTGTTTCAGTCGCGTTTGTTGATATATAATATATATATATATATATATATATATATGTATTATAATATGTGCGTGTGTGCGTGCGTGTGTGTGTATTATTAAGATGCATACCTTAACCAAGATTTTTCCCTTGCACAATAAGCCTAAAATACCAACGTGTTCGCCCCCCCCCCCCCCCCCCCGCGCGCCCCCTTTCTCTCCCCCAGCTACATATCGTCAACCTTGGCGCTGCAAGCTGCGATTCGGGGGATTCTCGGGCTTCAGACGTCCCAGGCATTGATCCGAGAAGAGAAGGGAAAGGAGGAGGGTGAGAAGGGGCCTCCTCCGGTGCTAGAAACGCGCATCATAAGAGCGCCATCGGAGATGTCAGATGCTGCCCCGAAGCTGATGGGAAATGCCATCGGCAGCATACGCTCGTCGGCGTCTTCCATAATGCCTGAGGACTGTTTGGAGATCGACGAGGAGGCCCCGGGGGGAGGGGGGGGCGAGCTCCAGGGCAGTAGTAATGAGAAAGCGATGTATTCGTCTATGATCAAGGTGGTGATGGCAGCGTGATTGATTGCTGCTTGGTGGATGATAATGGTGTGCGAGTAGCAGCAGCAGCTGGTGGTGGTGGATGAGGTCTTTGCTTTCTTAAGAGGGCGGGTCTCATATTTCTTCTTGCTGCTGCTGCTATTTTGCTACTGCGTTTTTGTCGCATTTTTGACACGTTCTTTCTGGTCGTCAGATGAAGCACAAGTTTCCGCTCCAGAGTGTCCCAACGCTGCTGCCGGAGAAAGAATACCTGAAAGGATTGTAATGGGAAAATGAATGATAATTGAGAAGATAAATGTATATGTGTGTGTGTGTGTGTGTGTGTGTGTGTATTTAGCATTTTCCCCTACATTACAGGATTCTAAGCCGCAGCAACGCTCGAAAACAACGTTTCATCTTCCAGAAGGGTAGCCTTCACAACTCTCTGCTTCGATTAAGAGTTCCAAAGCTTGAGGACGAGAAGGTACCTCGCTTGTCACTTGGGATCCATAATAAATATATACAATATATATATATATATATATATATATAAAGAGTATTTATATATTATAGTTTTGCAATGCCGAATTTTCCAATCATGCGCGTTAAGTTTCTCCTTCCCATAAAGATGGCGAAAACGGAGGCGAGGTCGCTGAAGAAGAAGGCCATAGCGACGTTTGACAACATGCTCCGGTAAGATACTGCTCAATCTAATAAGAGGAGGGGAGGGAGGGAGGGAGGGAGAGAGAGAGAGAGAGAGAAACTACAATCCACAAACTCTTATCTACCATCATCATCACCACCACCATTATCACTCTTCCTCCCGTCTTTCTGACGTCCCCCTCCACCCCCCCCCCTCCTTCAAAACCTTCAGATATATGAACGTCAAGTCGCACGTGTACCCTACCACAACAGGGCTGGCAGTCGTAACGACAGGTCACGCCGAGCCCTCCCTCCGCGACGAGATCTTCTGCCAGCTCATCAAGCAAACCACGCAAACGCCTAAAGTGGAGTGGCAGCTCCTCGGCTTTCGCCTTATCTACCTCTGCCTCTCCGCCTTCATGCCGGAGAAGGCCTCCCAGCAGCTTCTCGCGCACATCGCTCTCTACGCAAACCCCGATTTCGAGGAGAAGCTCCCTGAGCCGGCTACCACGGTGGAGGCCGTCGCCTCGCACTGCCTCCGCCTCTTCATCGCAAACCGTCAGATGCAAGAGGAAATGGCGCTGGTGAAAGACGCTGGCGAGGAGGGCAAAGGGCTCGCGTCGTCCGCGGGGTCGCAACCTTACATCCGAAGAGATCGATCCCCGTCGCCACTGCCTCCGGTGAAGGAAGGGAGAAGCTATAGCAGCGAGACCGCGACGAGCGAGGCTGCACCAGGCTCGTACGGAAGGTCAGGGGGGGGGCGGAGTAGGTCCCGGACGAGTGAGAGGCTGCGAGGAAACACATTTGGAAACAAGGGAGCCTTGTATCGCCGAGGCAGCGGCCTCTATGTCACGCTAGAATTCGTGAAGAACATCACCAAAGGCCAGATGACGCAACAAGACGATTTTGAGGAAGAGGAGCCGGAAGATTGAGAGAGGCCAGTCGAGGCGCGCTGGGTCGCTTTAGCTTCCGCGGATGCTGTTTCGAGGGCACAGCTTCTTCGCCCTTGCTGTTATCTCAAGTGCGTGTCGTTGCTACAGTCGGTGTGCTGCTGCTGTGTGATAATAATCGCCGCTAGTCGATCATAATGATGGTGCAAGTAATAGTTGGACTCATCATAGCCGTGTTGATGGTGCATCACGCTTGTCAGCATGTGCGTTTCTTTCTCTCTCTCTCTCTCTCTCTCTCTCTCTCTCTCTCTGGATGTGCATTAGCAGGGCTGGCTGGCCGCATGCATGCGATCTCAGCTCACAACATGCTGTCACGCGCGCAAAATCCAACTGCACCCTTCTCTAGCTTCTGTCCAGTGAAATCTGTTCCCTCCTCAATCCTTTTCGGTGGAAAATTGCCTTCCCTGCTCTAGCCTAGCTAGCTAGCACATCAGCTAGATCAGCCCTTTAGCTCTGGTGAAACAAACCGGATCATCAGTGTACTCAGCGGCAAGTTTCTTTTCTAGCTCCTGCTGCAGTCTAGCAGTGCTGCAGCACATCCATGCTACTAGCTAGATATCATCTAGATCATCCAGACACGTCTCATGTGTGCCAGTCTAGCAGTACGTGCACATGTCTGTTGCCATCATTGATCCATGTATTGCTAGCATTATACATTGGTGCGCAATGTGCAAAGTTTTAGTGCACTGCACTTTTGTTCGATGTACGTCGCGGTGGAAGTGCACCAGTCTAGTTAGCTAGTAGTGAGAACATGCTAGCATGGGGAACA
Organism: Bigelowiella natans CCMP2755; assembly: GCA_000320545.1. Lineage (NCBI taxonomy): Eukaryota > Cercozoa > Chlorarachniophyceae > Bigelowiella > Bigelowiella natans. Next base: position 36,741 of record ADNK01003463.1, on the reverse strand, counting down.
TCGTTAGAAACAAATTTGGATCGCAGGTAGTCCTGAAATCCTTTTCAAGGTTTAAAGCACTGCAATGTGCATCTTGCCATTTTTGCTACAATCGCAGGATAATTGTGCGACATGCTTGATGATAGACACAGTAACATCACACATGCTACTATCTACATGCATGTGGTATTACATGTCCTTTGATCTCATCACCACTATCACTTCTTGACACGTACTTTGCTGGTCCATGGAGAAGCTCGAACGCTACATGTATATATCACACTGCGCGCGGACAGTCACGACAGTTGTGGATGGTTTTAAATACATAAAGCATATGATGCAAACAGTAGAGAGAAACAGGTACGTACCACAGATGCGCTGTCTACTCTAGTACTGCTGCTGCTTTGTATAGGCACATTAGAATGCCATGTACATTGAAAATATTTTATCACTTTGTCACACCCGTCTCATATATCGTGATTTGTACACACAATGGGCGAGTTGTAGAAAGTTACACGTTATGCAACTGTTTAGGATTGTTTCACACTCAGGCGGGCCACAGACGCATATAGTAGTACAAGCGTTGTGTGTGTCTATTATCCAAAAACAAAGAGTGTGATGGGTTTTCGTCTTTCTATTAGATGCAATGGAATAATTCAAAATGATATGCCCACGCACTCCCCACCATTCTCCACGAATTTTTCGCGTCCATGAAACTACAGCAATTCTCCCTTTCGTACATCGAGATAATCTTATAGCCGACGATAACTCCTTTGGCCTTTTAAATTTAATTTATCCATACTCCTGAAGTTATTCGAATTTAGTAAGCAGTCAGTTTTATACCACGTTCTAGAGATAATATGTGTTTGAATCTCTCTCTCTCTCTCTCTCTCTCTCTCTCTCTCTCTCACACACACACACACACATATATATATATATATATATATAATGTTTCATCGACCCGTAGGTCGCTCTTTAAGCCTCTGTGTTCGTGAGTAAAAGCTCGGAATAAATATGATACCTCACAGGTTTGAAAGATTGGTCCTTGCCTTCCACGCTCCCTTCCGGATCAGAATGGATATCAGAACCAGAAAGTAATTCCCCTCCTTTATTCCCTGCCCTGGCCGTAGTACTTTGTGCCTTCTCCACGTACCGTCGGACCCCTGATGGAAACGCAGTCAGCTGGTTTATAAATGCTCGTGTAATGCGTTGCGTTTCTATGGTGTTTCCGTTTGTGTCTGGTAGGTTACACGTAACATCTGTTATGAAATTGAGGCAGATAGCATTCACGGCAATATGGTGCTCGTGAGAAACTTCTAGCACTCTTTATATATCCCTGTGCCCCCCCCCCCCCCCCTCTCCTCCTCCTCTGTTCTTCATTGTATTAACGGACTATGAAATCCCTCTTTGATCATCACTACGACTTACAACAGAGTGGATGGCTCACCTGGAGCATAGAGAATGAGTACCGTGGTTTGAATCAGAATGTGCGTCACATCAAACGCGATACTCAGGCCAACCACAGCGGGGCCGAATCTCTAAGAACAGGCATATGAGATCATCATGTTAGCGGGCACGCACATATTAATAAGAGGATTGTGCACTCTTGCAAGTGTGCCAGCGTAGATATGCACGCGCGCGCGCGCGCGTGTGTGTGTGTGTGTGTGTGTGTGTGTGTGTGTGTGTGTGTGTGCGTTTAAAATACTATTCCATGGAATATTGGTGCTGTACATTTCGATCCTTCTGTTTTTGGTAGGTAATAGCTTGAATTGCCCAAAAGACTCCAGAGAGTAGAAGAAAGACAGACAACAACAACGCAGCTGTGAAGATTCGTCGCCTTCTCGACTTCTCTCTGGCCATTCCTTTTGATTCCATGATAAACCAACACAGAGTAAGTGAAACAAAGCAGAAAAAGGATTCGAAGGGGAGGCTAGGAAGGTGTGTGTGTGTGTGTGTGTGTGCGTGTGCTTTACGCGAGAAACACACACGATAGGTAGGAGGCGCAGAAAGTCCATTGAAAACTAGAACATGGACATGTACATTAACGCAGCACTATCTAGTTTCCAAAAGCGAATCCGATTCTCGAAATGGCTCAAAAACGACAAGAAAGCGCGGACAAGCGCGGACGGGGATCTTTGCTAGCTAGGGGGCTATATGCTCGCATGCTCAGACGACCCCTCTGAAGCATTCTAGAGAGCCTCCAACCGAGTGTGAATATAACGACAGCTTCGATTGTATTTAAAACGACGAAGAAAAAGGGCAACGCGACCAGAGCGATCGAAGCACCTGAGGTATTGAGGACACAGGAACAAGCGAAAACACACACACACACACACACACACACACACACACATACACACATACACACAACTTTGGGTTAAGGCGGTCGGTCCATTCGAGCTGTCGGCATCTGACTCGAAAATCACCGCAGCCAATGCGATCTAAAGTGATGCATTCTTCTACGACGCACATTACACGAACCTGCCAAAACTATGGTCAGGAGGAAGAGCGATAAAATGGCTCCGCCCAGGATACCACAGGAGATGACGAAGTAGATCCGGACTTTCTCAAACGGTTTCCGAGAGAGAGAGTGATTATGCACCTTCCATTTAACAAAAACGCAAACACACATGGATGAGGGAAAGGGGGGACGAGAAGCTACAATATAACTCCCTCAAATCACCTGCACGTAATAATGATTTAGCAACCAAATGGGAAAGACAGCATATCATATCACCCTCCCCCCGATTACATGTAAGAGAACTTACAAGAGCTATCCACGAGAAGAGGACAATCAGAGTGACAATATTCATCAGAATATAAGGGACTCCCAACATCGCCACGACGGCCCTGTAGATGGCCAATACAACTTAGATGAAACGCGAATGTTTTCTCAACTTCCAACGAAACGAACAAAAACCAAAAAGCAACGTAAGTGCTGTCTCCTCGCGAGACTTGCCAGGTTAGGGAACGCGCCCATAAGAAAGCGCAACCAAGCCATTCTATATTTCTAAGGCCTCTAGCCTGCTCGTGACCACGAACTGCGGCTACAAACGCGAGATGAGCTAGCGTACGTACCAGATGTTGATGTTTTGAGGCGTAAACCAATGGAACTCCTGCGAAAGGAGAATGCTCCACCAAATTCGGAAAGCAGCGCATGCGAAGACGCAGCCATGTGCGAATCCCACGAGAGTACTGAGCTTTCCAGCTTTCGCTAGTTGAAATATCTAAATCGGGAAGGGATAAATGAAACAAGGAGTTGGGGCTTACCAAGAATCGTTGCCATTCAAATCGGAAACTAACGTCCAAAGGCAGACCCCCCCCCCCCCTTCCAGTAACCCCATTCGAGCTAAGCAATCAATGTACAACCTGGTAAAGCGAGAGGAGCAAGATCACGCCGAAGATCGCTATGCCAGCCAAAAAGAATCGATGGATAATACGGTCATCTTCCGAATATGGATAGCACTCTCCTAGCTCGTGTTGGAGTATCGCAAAGTCCGTCAAGTGATCACCTATATAATAATCACACACACACACACACACACACACACACACACATATATATATATATATATATATATATATATACATATTGTGAGTGTGCGTGCTCGTGAGCGCGCGCACGCGAGAGCGTCGTCTTTTCCTAAAGTTTCGCGCAGAGTACAAAACTTTTATCATATGCGGTGAGCAAATGTTGGGCATATTCTCAAACATATTTCCTCATCGACGCTCCTGCTATAACTGCATTTGCTAGATAGTACATTGGCACTCGAGGCTGTTTGGCGGCATATGCCGTGTGGTCCTGTGGCACCCTTTGGTGCTCCACGTATTGTTTTTGGAATCCCAGAACGAGCAAGTTGGCCTGGACTGTCTTTGTTGCGAGTGGCAGGAGTATTCTGATGAAAGAGATCGATTTAAACTTTAAATCGGGGAAGAAGAAGGCCCCCCCCCCCCCCCCCCCCCCCCCCTTCCCTCAAATTAAAAAAATGAAAAAAAAAATACCAACATGCTGACGATTTGGTCTACCGCTAGAATCCTCAAGGCTCTGTTTCTGTTGGATCGATAGATTGAAGACAACTGTCCCTCCATGGGGCAGGCCACGATGATATGTGGCGCCCCCCCCAAACGCTACTGCGGAACTTGGGGTTCCCTGTTCGTTGTTACTGGGGGAGTAGTAAGTAATGGACGTGATGTTGGAAAGGAGAATCATTTCCTCATTCCTCGCTGTCCTCTGACGACAGCTGCTCGGAAAACGTGAAGGATACTTAGCGCGCGGCTCACCATAAGAGTTTCTATCGGCCTTGTAGTCCTCCGATTCGTTGGCAGGAAATGTCGCGTGGCTGGTAAAGGTCACCACCGACGAAGCAGGAAGGCCCGAAGGGAGAGTTGACGCCGATGGGGGCTTGCCAAAAGCGATATCACACGAGGCAGTTTCAGATAGCCTGAGGGTGGCGTTACTCCCAGCCAACACCCGGTACGTGTCTCCCGTGAATGCCGCTGTGCGGAGTTGACGTGCGGCAGAGCCAGGAGCAAGCCTAACAGAGAGACTCATCAGAAGAGACTCGATCAGCTCAAAATTGCGCTCCTGCGAGCTGCACTGGTCCGTTTCCTCCTCCTTTATGTCTTGGCCTAGAGTGAGCAAGAGGCTCGAGACAGTGTTCGCAAGGGCCTCAATTTCCGGCCCTGATCGTTCGCGAGATGGCGCGCTTGTAGAATTCTGAAGGAAGTTACCCACCGCTGTTTGGAAGGCCGAGGTAAGTGTGGAGGACGCGTTCGAGGAGTATTTGTTGCTCGCTATGAGATCAATAGCCTGAGCATTATTACAGGTCGTGTACATAAGAGGAAGGTATGGAGAGAGAGAGAGAGAGAGAGAGAGAGAGAGAGAGAGATTGACTTCATATAGATATATTACATAGTTAAAATTCCGCATATGCACGCACACGCGCATACAAAGCAGAAATCCCCCTTTGGGAAAAAAAGCTTTAATCTACATCGCTTCCAGAGGCATTCACCAACCTTGGCCGACTGCAAAGCATTGGCCTCAACGCTCACGAGTTGTTGAGCAATTTCAGTCGCAAGCGCAGCGATATCAGCCCACAACATGGCGCCCACGTCTGCGAGGCTGATGGCTTTCGTCGGTGGCTCCCCCCCTCCCCCTCTTTGTAGAGGTGCACTGGCTGACCCGAGAAATAGCCGCTCGGCGTCGCTACCGCAGGTGCTCAGCAGCTCCTCGGTCCGTGGCAGTGCTTCTACCATATTGCTCCCCCACTGTAATATCCGCAGCTCCATTGCTATAGCTCTTACTGAACCCTGGTGCCCTAGCGTATGGAACAAATTTCCCAGCCGCGCTATTAGTCCCTCATTACTCTCAGCAGCCTAAATGAGGAATCAAAGAGTGTGTTAATACGGTCCGCAGCTATCCCATCCCCCCCCCCCCCCCGGCTCGCCAGCTTACTTGGTAGTTTTGGTAGCTTCTCGCCTCGACGACGCAGGGGAACTCTCTACTTGTAGAATTGATCAACGTGGAAAGCTTCTGAAGGGTTAAAACTGTTTTAACGCAGTCGGAAGATGCCGTAGGAGGGATTATAGGCTGCTCCGGCGACGGTCCTGGGGGTGGAGTAACCCGAATAATGTTGTCTGTGGCATTTCTTCTAGCCCCCCCCCCCATGGAATCAGCTACCGTGACGAGGATGAGATAGCTGCCGGGGCTCGGAAATGCCATCTCAAAGTAGCTGCTGAGCTGCGGTGTTGATAGAGGCATGGGTGTCTTCCACTGCGATCCAGGTCCAGTGCTCTGGCTGAAGAACTGGTACCTGAGGCGTTGCAAGGGTTTGGGAGGGGGGGAGTTATGCCCACAGTAACGAGACCATCGCGGCCGCGGGAACCCTTCCTTTACACATACACAGCGGAATCGCCTACCTACTAGCAAAGGCAAATCGCAGTGCTCCACAGCGCCCCCCCCTCTAAATCCCCACGCCATGAAGCGTGTCTCTGTCCCCCCCCCCCCCCCCCCACCTTAAAAGGTGCGACATGAAAGAAAAGCGGGGGGGGTTTGTAGGAGTTCCAAATGCGTTCTAAAAAGGGACCAGCCTGTACACATGCCAATGCTATAGCAACAAACTACTACTGCTGCTACTAAACATACTCTACTCACCTTAAAGGGAGATTGGCACTTTCGGCCACGCATGACATCTCAAATATCTCCTCAAAGGCTGCACCGGTGTCTGGACTAGTGTGTAGCCGGGTGATCTTGACAGGGGTCGCTAGCAATTGCGCTATGGTTGCAACTGAAGAGGAAGAGGAGGAGGAGGAGGAGGAGGAGGAGCTCGACACTTCCACTTTGAACATGTAGCCCCCGGCTCCGCCTCCCAAGCTCAAAAGTTCCGATGAAGGCAGGCTTAGAGTCCAGGGATCGGATCGAGAAGATGCATTTGCGGGAGCTACGAGCTCGTTCCTGGCCATTGAATATGTGCCGTCGTTTATATATATATATATATATATATATATATATATATGCACTCGAACATAGTACGAAATAATGTGTAGACGATCTTTACATTTTTTCTCTATAAGTATTACCATTTAGGGTTGGAGTTCTCTTTATTGGCCTCCCCGTTAGCGCTTTCATTCAGACGGCGCCAGGACCAAGCGAATCGGCATTGATCAGTGCAATGGCTACCTCCCTCCCCATTCATCGATGGAAGCATCGCAACGCACATGATTTGAATGCTGGAGCTTGAAGGCAGGGGGTTGCTTGAGTATCGAAACAAAGATACGCTAGGTGCATCGGGGGACGGCGCTCGAACGGACAGAGTTGTGCTGGCAAATGCCGTGCGAACCTAAGCAATTTGGCCTTCTCAGTACATCAAGAACACCTTATTTCATCTTTCTTTTATGTTCATCATAGTCTGCTCCCCCCCCTTCCCTCACTTCCCACGTTGAGCGGGTAATGAGGTAATACTAATCACGACGGAGACGTCCGGGAAAAATGCGAATAGAATCGGAAAGAAATAATACTACTCTCCATGAAGACGCCTCTCAAACCGCTCAGCACCCAGAGAAGAGAAACACGATCAATGATATTTTCTCACATTGGAAGTCGCATCGAATAATATCTACATTTCCAAGAACGAGTTCTTACCAGCTGACCCTCCAGCGACACCACCGTGAAGTTGACAACCCATAGCAGTTCCATGCCGACGGAGTGGCGGAGAAGCTCCAAGGGCACATTGAGAATAGGGGAGGAGAGATTCTTCGAGGTCGGCCATCCCACTGGGCCCTCATTCCCCCCCCAGCATGCTGATGCATTGCCAGGCGCCGTTACGTTCCTTTTCGTGCAAGACCAACGATAGAGCCGCTTACCGCTCGGCGAAAGATCTGGATCGACAGACTGCGAGGCGTCTAATTGAAGCGCTGGTGACTTACCTCCTCCTTCTCCTCCTCCCAAAACCACAGTTCTGTAACTCCCCCCAACAATCGCAGCCTTCAGATTAGAGCAAGCAGTAAGCAGGGGGGCGCTGACATTCGTCGTGAGGTACTCTCCATTTTGGAGCGATAGGTTTCCACCCCCACCAGAGATGAGGGAGAAGGCGACGGAGTAGCGCGACTGGGGCTCGAGAGTTCCTGGAGGGAGAAGAAATTGAAGCATGGGTAGTGTTGGAGAATTGAACGCAGCAGCAGAAGAGCTACTACGCATGCTGCTATTACTAATTTTTCCACCCACGAGAACCACGCTTGGGGGATCATCTAAGCTATCGGAAAGGCGAAGGAGCCTCCAACTTGCAGATGCAAGAGTTGCACGTGACTTAGCGCTAATCGTAGGAAAGCTCACATCCGCCGTTATTAGATTGAATGCATTCGGTTTGCAGGGAGACGGTACATTGATTGTAATTGAAGGGTAGGGTAACACAGACTGCCCCTGTATCCGATTTACTGTTACTATTAGCTCCTTGCAGTAGCGGGTATTTATTAGTTGTGTATCGTTCAGTCCACATACTTTCACTTTCACGGTGAAAGACTCACTGCTGCTATTGAAAGGCTTCGCTCGGAAGCCTGCCGTGGCATTCATACGAAGAACTTTCGTTTCTGAATCAGGGGCAGTCGCCAGGGTAACATTCTTCAACAACCCAGCACAAATCTCCTTAGATTGCTGTAATGGACCGTCGCATTCCAACGACCATGACAACAGCGCTGCGGGTTCGCATGGTACTGAGGCTCGGTATAGAAAGACATTTGCGGAATTATATGTCGACCCACCCCCAGGCTCCTGAAGAAGTTGAAGAGTGACAGTTGATGGACCTAGCAATGGAATATAAAGGTTAGAATGATCATAATCACAAGCTGCAGAAACATTAAATGGAAAGATACACATGCATGAACGCACTTTTTTGACATCGTAATTTATGCAGCTAGTTTCCCATGATTCAATTCTCCTTCCCATTGTATAGCGATGTGATATGATACCAATATTAGATTGCAAAATTCGTATTTCGAACAGAAAGATAGGAAATATTTTAAATTCGGATCATGGCTCTAGAAAAATATTATTGTTATTATCAATTCTTACCAGTGAGGTCTATGCATTCTGAGTTGAATCCGAATGACGGCGATAAAGTAGGAGCTGACGAGGTAGGAGCGAGGGATAAGGTAGATGGTTGCCTACTTGGTGCATAGTTTGAGGGGGATGCTGTAGGAGCTGACGAGGTAGGAGCGAGGGATAAGGTAGATGGTTGCCTACTTGGAATCGCAAACGGATTTCCTAAGGGGGACGATGTGGCCGAAGCTGGCCATGACAACGATGAGGGGGATGCTGTAGGAGCTGACAATGGTTGCCTACTTGGAATCGCAAACGGATTTCCTAAGGGGGACGATGTGGCCGAAGCTGGCAATGACAACGATGAGGGGGATGCTGTAGGAGCTGACAATGGTTGCCTACTTGGAATCGCAAACGGATTTCCTAAGGGGGACGATGTGGCCGAAGCTGGCCATGAAAACGACGACGGTGCCAACAAAACCCAGAGGGCCAGTGTGTTGCTACGCAGGGGTTCATCTCTTCTCATGGCTGTTCGTTTTCGTCCTGTTTGTCACGCTGTGAGGCACATGATGAGAAATCCTCAGGAGGACGCTGTGTGGGAGGAGTTGTGCACTTCGTTGTTTGTTATCATTGATAAATGGATCTATCCCAATCTGGCAGACCGAGGTGCTGTTAAATCTACGCGAAAAATGAAATTAGATCACTTTTCCCCTACCGGCATACTGACGACGCTGTGGACCGAGAAATTAATTCCGAAAAAAAGCGGCCATAGAGTGTCATAGCGTCCAAATTCAAAAATCGCAAAATTCATTTTCAAAACTTTAATTAGATCTATTATTAGATCTAGATCTAGCTCGAGGCACTGCGTTTTCGTGCATGAAAATGTTTTTTTGGAAATGTGGCCATCATTCAAAATTTGAACCTTGTGTTTTTGTTGGTCTTTTTTGGAAATGAATCGGAAAATCGAACGAAATTCCCTACGATCGCATGGAGTAGCTTTTTGTTAAGCCTAAAACAACAAAAACATTGATAATAAGTCTTAGTGAAGTAATGTGATCTTTTTTACTCCTAACTTCAAATAACTTCAAAATTTGAATCTTGACAGACTTTCAAATTTGAATCTGAAACGGGATAGCCCCAGACCGGGTGTTCGCCATGACTCTTCTCCTTCTACTTCTTGGCACTGCTGTGCAGAAGACCGACGGATTTCACACAGCTCGGGGATTCTCAAACGTCAGCCTTCATCGAGGGTCGCTGCAACCTGCTATCATCGGCGGCCATTGGAACAATGCCACTGTGGGCGACGGTAAGGGTTTTAGTTGTCATCATTGATCCCTTCCCGTAACTCCACTTGTCTTCCTGGCTATGATCCATCGCTGCTGCTTGTAAACATGTGCACACATTTCATTCAGGTGAAACTATCTACCAAGGTTGCGTAGAGGCTAGGGTTAGTCAGGAGCTTTCACCCCCAAAAAAAAGTTATCCGTGTGTGCAGGACACTGAGCTAGTAACTGGAAAAGAACGTGAATTTAACGAGTCCATTTTTGCTTTTCTTACGAAAATTGCAGGTGGACATACTCCCGCCTTTCAAAGCATCATTTGGTCTGCGAGGAGCTGTAAAAATCGATCAGGATAAAGATCGCGGGTATAGTGAAGTTGGCCTCGAGCTTGAAGGCTCCATCAAGGCTGGTGCAGACATTCGAATTCTCTCATTTGGCATTGGGTTAGAAGGTGATGTACTATGGAATCGATTCTTTCCCAAATACTGATAGCTGACTCAAAGTTGTAATGAACTCTTTTTGGGGTCATGATTCTGGTAGGTATGATCGAGTTTATAATGAAAGCGCCTAAATCTGTTGAGGATTTTCCAGACCTCGTGATCTATGCTGTCAAAAGCTACGTGATGGATAAGATAAAAAATAGCAGGATCTTCAAATTTCTAAAAAGCAAATTGTCTGGCCCGGACAAAGTAACCCAACTAGTCGCAAAATACACGACACTGCAGGGACAGGGTGAAATCGATAGTAAGGTTATGTTCAAGGAATTTTTGAATCTAGCGATTCAATTCGGGAAGACCGTGCGAGATGGTGCGAAATCGCAGGCCTACATAACCTCAATAACAAACATGATTAACTCGTACACCGAGGCCAAGCAATCTAACGATGCAGAGAATATGAAGCTCAACGAAGACGGAATCAAGGGGGCAGGAGAGACACTAGTTCGCAACTCTTTCGCTGCAGTATTTCTCGACGTCGCCGAGATGAGCCAGCACCAGTCCTGCGACAGTATTTCTATGCCCCAGATAAATAACTCGATCTCTCAAGCAGAGGCGCTTAGTAAAGCAATGCGCCACCAGGCAAAGGTGAGACTGTGTCACCTAGCTGAATTTCTCGGTGCTGGAAAGAGTAACGAGGGTCTCAAAAACCTTAACGACCTTATTGAGATAATGTTCCCATTTCCAGTCAAACCGTGGAGTTCCCGCCGCAAAGATAAGTATATTCATCACTATGACGTTAAAAAGTTCCCAGCACGCTGGAATTTCTTAGTTATGGGGTATACTGAAATGCGCGACAATCCGGAAAATCTCGATAAAATCGCGAAGAGATGGGAAGGGCTTTTTAATAACGGCAGGCGTGGGAACAGGGGAACCAGCTTTAAGAAGGCGAGTGACCCCTTTGAGACTATGCAATACCTTAAATATGCGACGATTCTGAAGCACCCGGCCGCTGATGTTGGAAATATTCTCAAGGAGGCAGTGAAGCCCTCGGAATCATCCTGTGGGACCTGTGGTTGTGGCCTGAGCGAGATCAAAGGAGCGCTCGGGTTTGTTGCGAAGGGTGGCATCCCAAACACCGATGGTTCGGGGGGGGGGCTAGGATTCTGCAAACCTGGCCACCTCGACTTCACCGCTAAGCTGAGGTATCAGTGGCAGTTTCAAAGAGACGAAAGCAACAACTGTGAGATGAAAGAGGTGACCGAGAATAGAGGGAATGCCTGGACGCTGACTGCTGAAGGAGAAAATAGTATATTTGGAAGGGGAAATTCGATGGGAGTTTCGTATAGCTATATCAATAGCATCGACTCTATAACCAAGAAGTTTGAACTCCAGTTTCCGGTGCCGTTCATCGATCCGGAACTAGAATCCGTCAACTCTCTAATGCCGGATTACAATGCTTTTATGGAGCAATTTACTTATGACTTAATGATCCGCACAGCTTGCTCAATTCTATCAACGGGTTATGACAATCGAGACGATATCAGTGGCATGTTTTCCAATGCATTAGTGTATTTTCAGGCCCTTTTTAACACTGTCTACCGCAAGTTCGCTGCGCTTCCTCCGTCGACCGCCAGCAGCTCCAATTCCTCTTCTGTCAGTTCCGGGACTGCTCAAGTACCAACATACGCGCCGACCAAATCGCCAACGGTATGAATTCACCATCTTCCAAAACAGCGCAGATTGATTTTTCCTTGTTTGTTTCGTCGTATGTTATGCTCACGAGCGTGCATCGACCCCATTTGATGCGTCTGGCCTTGCATAGAGTCTCATATCATCTTTCGTTTTGCTGGATTCCGATGATATATTTCTCTCTTTAAATGACTCTAAATAGGTCAGTGCAACGGGTGTTGTGGCTAAGGCAGCCGAGTTGGAAGCAAAGGGAGTGGAATTCAATCTTAAGAACGTGATCAAAGTGCTCTGGAGTATGTTTGCGGATCGATTGATGCAGACTCTCGGCCCTGTGAGCCAGATGATGCTGATCGAAATCGAGTACAGTCCTTTCCATTGTGCAGCGCCTTCAAAAATTCGTTTTTTTTTACAAATTTTACCAGTGGAGGAAACGCGTTCACTCGTCTGTTGATGTCTCAGGTACAAGGAAGAAAAACCGTATGTAAGCAATAGCGACTTGGATGCAGGTTATGGACGGTTTGAGGTGATTAAGATCAGGAAAGGACTTCTTGTACCTAATCAAAAACGCACGTTAGTTCTGGGTAGAAAGTTCCTGTACAACTTGAAATCGGGTGGGCGCACGAAACACCACGAGATCCCATACGGCAATATCAGGCAAGCCGATGTGGTTGAGGGTAGGAAAAAGGGGAACGCTCGTTTCACTATTGACTACGGCGAGAACGAGCTTGCCGAGATGAACGGTGTGTACACCTACGAAATTGTTTCTAGTGCTAACGATGGTGGCGCAATGATTGTAGAGAGGATTGTTGATATGCTTAACGAACTCAAGGAAAGGTTTCCTGCGCAATACAACCCAGACAACACTCATGGATTTTTTAAACTAAAGAAGATACAAAATCAATGGTACAAGCACGATCTAGATCGAATTTTCCACCTTGGTGCGAAGTCAATCTACAATGAGAACCCAAATGGGCGTCAAAAGCGCTCCGAGATCTTTTACGATAGTATCCAATCTGTTACATGCAAGGGAAATGAAGTTAAAATTGGTTACTATTTTGATAACATAATAAGAACTTACAGAGCCGAGAGCGACGAACTCGCGCAAAAGCTTACCGCTACGCTAAATGATCTGTCTAAGAAGGTCACACGTCCAGAAAAAAACAATCCGAGGACATTAAAGCTTCAAGTTTCAAAACTTCAGGAAGTGAACATTGAAGCGGGAGTTGCCGCGGTTACTGTCAGCCGTCAAACACCTTTCTTCGCAAAGACGAAGTCAGCAGCTGAACTTAATAAATTAAGGGATAAGGTTAACACAGTCATTGGTGACCTCTCTCAAAATGTAAAGGACGAAATCAGGAATGCGGGCAAGGCGGTGGCCACCGGAGCTAAGAAGGCCGCTGTTGCGACTGGCAAAGCGATTGGTAATGCCGCTGTTGCGACTGGCAATGCGGTTGGCAAGGCCGCTGTTGCTCTATCAGAGGTGCAAACGGCAATGGGGGGGGCGTACAATCTTGTCCCGCTGCCAGGACTGCCTGTCTAGCTGTCAGGGCAAATTGATCGCATCGTGAGGTTCATTTGTTCATTCATTGTGTAGCTGACGAACGCCAAGTTGCGATGGTTTTGAATGCACCTACTTTCCCACTCAACCTCACTGCGGGTTGACTGTGTCCAAAGTGCACGTTTCATGGTTCTTTGCGCGCGCACATGGCTACTAGACGTGCACAAGACAGCGCGCACACCCACGTTCGCGTCGCAAGTTGCGTGTGGCGAGTGGCGCAGTCCAGAACCTAATATGATCCGACTGTGGTCAATCTGCACAATGGCTTTTGTTCAACTCGATCAATGAGGTCTGAGGTGGGCATTGATGCGAATCGCAGTCTTCTCGTGACACTGTCCTGGTCTAGTGTAGTAGCGGTTCATGATGCTTCACTACATCACACTAGCACAGTTGACTGCCCAATCTTTTCTTCCGGCCATGTTGATGTTTGCATGACAGACATGCAACATGTTACGATACACCCACAATTTGTTATGCATGTCTGTCCACTGTGCGTGGTGCCATTTAGCCATGCGATGCTGCGCTCGCGGCTAGATCGCATCGACGACCAGATGCAGGGTGTGTGCATGCTCCTCAAGCCCAGTCACCGGTGGCCCAACCTCAAGTCCAGTCACTGCTAGCCCAACCACCGCTAGCATGCGGCGCAGCTGTGTGTGCGAGTAGCAATGACGAGACTGCACTAGTCTAGCAGTACGTGCACGATGTCGCCCAATCGCATTTATACATTGCCACGTACGTACGTCTGGAGGACATGGGCACATGGGCTATAGCTAGATGAGGGTGCACGTGCCATGTCCATCACGCAATGACAGGCACACTGGCATGCCTCCGTCACTAGCTACAACTAGCTAGGTCAATCTAGCTGCTGGACCTGACACAGCTAGACAGGGAAAAGCCAGAACCATCGAATAAGAACACCAGAACATCAGTTGTGAGACAGTCAGCAAATAAGCGAACGTGTGATTAACGCATCGATCGGGCCACAGCAGCACGATCAATGTCTATAGACGATTCCCGCAGCACAGAGCAGCGGGTTCGCTCATCCATGTGGGCTGCATGCTCAACGCATGCATCTCTCACGGCCATGATCTGCTTGTGCTTCATTGCATTCAATCACTCACTACACGTACCATTCCAGACACGTTGGCATGCGGAGCATTCCCTTGCAAGCCATGCTAGCATGTGCGGACATGACTCTGCTACTGCTAGACTGGCCGGGATGACTAACTGGTTGCTTGTTGAATCCGGCGTACCAAGATCAACTATCATCCTGCGAATTGCTGTTGCTGCTCCCAAGATTCATGTGCTGCATGGCCACAACGGAAAGGCCAGCGAGCATAACGACGCTGAATGTGTTAAAATACCGCATTCCATTCGTCAACAGCAGTCCCCAGAAGTACCCGAGGATGGCAAGAACCAACGCCCAAAACACATGCCTGGGCGCCAGGTTTTCGCACATCCACAAGCCGCAGCAGGAATCAGCATCGTCGCTATCGGATGCATGTGACGTGATAGGATCTGAGAAGGGGACAAACATGTAGCACAAGTGGGGTTTTTCTAACGTTATCTCTACTATGGTCGTTCGTTATGTCAATCTCCACCGCACAACATTCGATGGCATGAGATGCGGAGTCCTCATGAAGTTAGGTTCATGTGTGGTTAGGGCAATCAAGGTAGTGTGTTGGCTGTGAAGTCCCAATTTTGCGTGTTGAGACCTTGATCATCGCGTGAGGACGACGAGAGAACTGAGGAAGAGATCCAACAATGCAGCACATCGCCATCCTTCACTTTCGAAATCGGGTCATTGGATCTCAGTCTCCTCCCCTTGTAGATTATAGTGGCTGTTTTGGGTTTGAATGCCTCTTTTATCTCCGAAATTGATGTTTGATTTCCCAGTCTCAGCCTAAATGTGCAACCAAGCTCTCATCGTGCACAAGGGATCGAATGGTGTGTTTTCCATAGATTTATCTCCTCCCACCCTGATATGATCTCACCTTTGTCTGCCCTTCTGAGGGATTAGCAGATAAATCGTCGTCGTCTTTCGATCTTCCACATTCTGATAGTCCACAGCGTTTTACGTCGGGGCAGCGATTAAGATACATTTCATCTTTTCGAATGTAACAAATAGCAACCTTAAATCGTTCCTCTAAGAGTTTCAATCTTGTAGACGTATCGTCTACCCCGCTTCCTTCTTCTCTTTCTCTTCCCGCATCATCGCCGTTTACGGCTGGGGCTGGACCTGAGAGCCAGAATGGATGTGTGCGTATGTTGCAGCAAAAGTGTTGAATAAGTGGAATGGGAGCTACCTGGTGATTGGCGTGGCCGAGCGCAGGCAGACGAGGAGAAGGTGGAGGAAGAGGCCACATCGGCTTCATTCTCGCCGAGCACCATCAACGGTTGAGACACGAGGGGCTAAACTGTTGCGCGAAGTGTTCCAGAGTGCGTATTAATTTAGAACACATAATTTAGATATACATCCGATCATTCATCCATCAAGTGATGAAGGCCTTCGGCTGAAACGCACTCACAACGATTTCAGCCGTTTGGCCACAACCATTGAACGAATCCTACTCAGAATACGCTCCCTTTTCCATGCGCGACATGAAGGACATCTCTAAAAAAGACAAGAATCACTCCCCATTGCGCGTCGCAATGTGAAATTACAAATGCTTGCGATTCAAAAAAAATAGGGCTTTCGCAGGAAAAAAAAAAGTTCCAGTTTGTCTCCTGAAAACACAATGGAAAAAACAGATTTTCCAGGCTTTCGAGATGCGATGTAGGAACGCATCATTCTCAGAAAAACGTTGGGCGTTTTGAGAATGCGACATCGAATATAGGGACTTTAAACTATCGAAACCGGTGGTTGGAAATTCTTGTAACTGCGACAACGCACAACATCAAATGCCATCGAAATTTGTGGGAAAAGTTAGCGACCGAATCCCTAACGCTTCCGCATTGCCGTTCGCAATCTTCTTCTGGTGCTTGAAAGTTCTCTCCCCACCACGCAAGATACGTCCGCGTTAGTACAATGGTTAGTATTCCTGCCTGTCACGCAGGAGATCGGAGTTCGATTCTCCGACGCGGAGATCACAGGCTTCGCCGGTGGATCCGGTCCCACGGCTACGAACTGTGGGTGGAGAGTTCAATTCTCTCCGGAGCCTCTGTCTGGCTTCACCAGTGGATCTGGTCCCGAGCTTCCTGAGCTTTGTGTGGAGGGTTCGATTCCCTCTGGAGCTTAGACGCTTGTCCACCTCGGAGCTCGATTCTCCGAGATCATGGGCTTCGCCGGTGGATCCGGTCCCACGGCTACGAACCATGGGTGGAGGGTTCAATTCCCTCCGGAGCCTGCTCATTCTCATCATTCAAGCACTTATGGTGACAATGGTCACCACGCCCTGCTCACTCCAGAGAAATTGTCGGCTCAATTCTGACTGGGTGCAACAAAACACTTTTTGAAATCCTGCGATTTTTGCACAACTTTGGCTTTGACCTGCTTGCCACTTGCCACATCATTTTTTTTTCCGACTTCAGAATGCAATCAGATGAGGTTGTCTGATTGATGCCAGTTTTTCTTTTCTCCGTCTCTCTGCTCACGCGCGCAGTGACCCAGTCCAGCAGTCGCCGAAGGTTCGTTCACATTGCTGTGTGTCGCACCACGCGTGCGTGACTTGTTTGACTGCTGGCGGCAACAGTTCTGCACTGGGCTTGTTGCTTGAGGACATCATAGACACGTAATGTCATGTACATATTACATGTGCCATTACTATGTCTATCACAGACACGTGACATCACATGTGCATTGCACATGCTGTCACTGTGTCCATTGTGGACGTGACAACTCAACAAAGAGCAGGAGACAGGCAATGCGCAACGAAGAAGTGCAAGAGACAACAGACACAGTGATGCTTGTGCGCTGTGACATGCGCTTGCACGTTCGCTGGCTGTGGCTGGTCCAAATTCAATGTGCATCAGCAAATTCATCACAGGCACGAATCGCCAGATCGCAGGCATGCATCGATCATGCATGTGCAGTGTGCATCGCTTGCTTGAGCGTTGTTTCTCATCACGTTCGCAAGTTTTCAAGTGTCACTTGGTGCGGTGTTGCGTTGCATGCTGCTGCACCCAGAGCCGAAAACGCGGTGCGCCATGGAGCCCTCATGGGCCACACATCAATCTGAGTGTCACATGGTTTGTGCTGCACGTGTCACGCACATCACATTCCAGCGTCGTTGTCCACCATCACTGCTGCTGCTGCACACGGTGCATGAAATGATTCGTGCGCTTGCAATGACGTGCGCTGCGCTGGCTGCGCCAAGTTGCATCACAGGTGGGTAGCTCCACGATGTGCAGCGCGCACCTGGACACGTCTGGACGTGCACGTCTAGACGTCCAGACATGCATGCATGTGAGTTTGTGCGTGTCGTGGTGCGCAAGGCTCTGAGCAAATCCATCGTGTCGATGCCCAATGTGGCCAATCCAGACCAGATTGCATCGTTTTTGGCACTCGCTTCAACCTCTTCAATTTCTTTCCACCCTCCTTGTTCTCCTTCAGTTCCGCGACTTGGTCCTCCAACTTGGTCATCACGTTGAGCAGCTCAGCTAGTCAGCAGCCTGCAGCCACTTTCACCTCCTTGGATGATTTCTCTGTCTCTGCAATTTTTGTCTCCACACATGCTGCATTTGTCTCCACGTGTGCTTCGTTTGTCTCCACATCTGCTTCGTTTTTCAAAGCTGCGTGCAAGGATGCTGGCGATTTCTTCACTGCAACGTCTTGTGGCTGGTCGTCGACGCCTGTGAAGGCGCTGAAGTCTCGCTTTCTGCTTCCTGATGGAGTCGATGCCAATGACGATTCATCCAAATGAGTGGCATGTTCCTGACTCATTGTGGCGTCCAGCCAACACCAAGTGTCTGGAAACACCTCGCTTGGTTGTCCACTTTGGAGGCAAAAATTGTCACGATCGACGCAAAATGTGATGCTTGAGAGCGCTGTCAAAAGCCAAAGTTGCGATTGCGCGAACTGACATGGCGGGGAAAAATCGCGAACGCAGCGCAGCATGAGAATGAACACGTGCAAATGGGTCAGCGAATCAAACATGTGCATGGCAGATGCGAGAGCAAACGGAGGCAAGTCAGCAAATTGCAAAATGAAGCGCGTTTTGAAATGCATCAAAGAAAAATTGTGCATGTAAATGTTGCATTGAATGAATTTGCATTGAAAAATGCATGCAGTTGAGATTGAAACAAGGTGGCCAAAAAAGGATGAACAGACCACAGACAGAGCTTTTTCTCATCAGGAAAGCGATGAGACACATGGAAATGGGTCAGTTTTTTTTTTTTTTTTTGTCCAAAGTTTTGCTGCCGCGTGAGCAATCCGTTCGTGCGTGTTTTTGCAGTCTTCAGAACAGAATCGCAACTTGAACTTGATGCTCTTGTGGGCCAAGCAATCCTTGTGGCCGACCTCGTTGCATTCAGCACATCGCCCAAGCTCGGTGGGCAAAACGGGCCTCTTGCAAAAGCCACACTGCGGAGGATCGGACGTGCGGCGCTTCATGGACTTGCCCACAGTCTTGGCGGTCTTGGCCTTCTTCGCAGGAGACACTCTGGCACGCAAAGTGTGAGGGCGTTTCTCACCTGAGAAATGCATGGGTTGCGAACATGCCAGTGCATGAGCAACAATCAAAATGAGTTGCATGCCTTTGCCTTTGGCTGCACTGACACTTTTCTTGACGATGTCAACAAGAGATGTTTCTTCGTCGTCGGATCCACCAGCGAGCTTCTTCCCCTCCATGCGGCCAAGGTCATGCCAGTGCTTTCCAAAACTTTGAAGGGCACTGTGCTTGGTCAAGATGGAATTGAACTTGGTCTCGAACAGCGCTTTTTGAGAAGATGGATCCTTGGTTGCAGTCATCGAGTGGACTTTGGCCTTGGTGAGGTTGGTGATCACCTGGTGGCGGTTCAACTGAATGCAGTTGCGTGTGGAGTGCAACAGTGCACACGCGTCGAACCCTTGCCCACCATGGGCAATGAGGACAGTGGATCTTTTCTCATGCAAAGCAAGGCACAGATGTTCCATCACATCGCCTTTTCCATCCACCGCGAAAAGCTTGCCGTCCACGGTGATGGACTTTGGACTCGAAGTGACGATGAGGTTTTCGCGCTTCCCAAAGTCCACTTGCGCGCAAGACCCGTTCTTCGCGATGATGTGTGCGTCAATCATCGGAGCGAAAGAGGTCTTGGGCTTTTGTGGACGTCGATCGTGCTCGCATGCACAGAGCACGTCGACGTCGTCACACCCAAACTTGTTGATGAGCTCACTGAAAGAGTCAGAGTTTTCAGGGAGACACCGAATGGTGAGGGTGAAGTCGCCAGTGATGTGGCGATCAAAATCCAGCTGTTTGCCAGCATGGATCTTGTTGACGTAGATGTTGAGTTGCTTGTCGTCGAAAGACTGCCCGATGTCGAAAGCTCCAACAAGAGTGTCAACAAAGACGTGATCTGACAAAAAAGTGCAGTGTTGCGAAAATGCTGGCATGTTCGTGACTGTGAAAAAAAGTGCACACTTGTTGATTTGCCCTTGTTTTGCATGACGATCCCTAGTTTCTCGACGACGACTCCGGTGACGATGTTGAGCTCGATCGCATCTTCCTTGAGTTGAATTCTTTCTGCATCCTCCATCGCACGTCTTGCCTTGCATTGATCAACACAATTCTGGAAACTGTTCAACACAACCTCTGGAATGACTCGCTTGTTCTTCTCTGGAGCCATCTTGTTTTTGACAAGGTGGAACTGGATTGCGAAACTGAGCCACTTGTCGTTCTTGGGAACTTGAAACTTCTCGCACAATGCCTCCCATGATGACACGTCATGTTTCTTCATGAAAAGACTTGTGAGGCATTTGGACCCTGAAACACAGATGACGTCAGAACCAAGGCTGCAGTGACACAAACAAAAAAGATGACTCACATTGTTTCTTTTGCAGACTGACGATCATTTGCTTGATGGTGCAATCTTTGAGGCTCATGACTTTCTTGATCTCTGTCGTGCAATCTTTCTCGTCCATTCCGCGAACCTTGCTGATCCATTCAAAGTCCTTGGGTGCGTCATGTGCATCGTTGGGTCC
Organism: Bigelowiella natans CCMP2755; assembly: GCA_000320545.1. Taxonomy (NCBI): domain Eukaryota; phylum Cercozoa; class Chlorarachniophyceae; genus Bigelowiella; species Bigelowiella natans. The sequence goes on along the minus strand of ADNK01003463.1, from coordinate 16,145 downwards.
TGGGTTGCAAAACTTCTCCAAGAGGTTCCAGCTGTGTTCGCTCCACTGTGCGAGTCCAACCACCAAGTTGAGGCAGGTCGCACCGTGACCACCTTTGGAATGCGAGCTGGTGAGCTCTTTCCAGTCCCCAATGTGTTCTTTGGCAAACCTAGTCGGACCCAACCTGGTGTCAAATGCCTTGGCTTCCAGGTGGCTAGTCTTCATTTCGGCGATGGCATCCCACACTGCAGACTTGATGCTGATTTTGTCAGCTTCATTGACAAGATGACCACACTTGCGGATCATCTTGTTGTCCTCTGGGTCATCTGTGCAGAAAACGTTGCAAGCAACTTTGCGATGACGTTCAGAATTGTGGATTGCCAGTGGTTCTTGTGGTGCGACGCGGCGGTGATTCCCATCGATCACTTCCGCCCAGGTGCCATTTTGAACTTGGAGTGTGTTCTCCGACACGAATTGCTTGAGTTCCACCCGTGAACGTTTGAGAGAAGTTTGCTTCTCTTTGTACACGGGCGCAGAAGGGCGAACAAGTGCGCCAAGCACAATGTGAACAGACCGGTTCCTCATCATTGAATCTCGAATCTTGCGCACTTCCCCTTGCCTCAGTTTCCGAGAAGCTGTCTTCCCATGTTCCGGACCGACAAGCTGGTCCAGCTTCAGCTCGCATGTCCCCAGAAAGATCTTGTCAACAAATGCCTCCATTTCTGCTCCGAGCTTGACTTTGGTGTCCTCTCCTTCCTTCACATTTTTGTCGCACTCTGAACCAAAAGACAGTCAACGTTGTTTTGCACGAAAGTGAAAAAACCAAAAGACCTTCAATGGTGATTCCTTCTGGAAGATCACCCTGGAGGTTCAAGTCTGATTGACTTGGCGCATCTTTGCCCGGAGTTGTCTTGTCCTTCGTCTTTGGCACAGATGATGACGACCATTCAAAGAATGATTTCAATGTTGCGAATGTGCCAGTGTGTTCGTCACCATGTTTTGATTGATGAAATTGCAACACCGATTCTGGTTGGTCTTGAGATGCAAGTTCCTGGCGGAGTTTCTTCAAGTTCTTCAGGTGCTTCTTGAATTCCTTTGCAACATCTGACAACAGTGACATTCAAGAATTCCATTTCAAAACATGCGAAGATGCTGTCAAATGCCTTGTTTTGATTTGCATTGAGACATCTTGGCGCATTCATTGGATCTTGCACTTGCAATGGCGCTGTTTTCAACCCATTTGTCAAGTTTGAGACCCAATGTTTCCCTCCCAGCATCCGGGGAAAACACCGACGCGGTGAGCGCATTCAGCACTTTCTGGTTCGCGACTTGGCGGCGCTCGGTGTTCTTTGGCGCGTGCACGTCACACTTTTTCCATTGGGCCCGCTTGCCTGCTTCGACGGGCTGTTGGACGTGCAGCTGCCAACAGTTGTTCGGATCTGTCATGCGAGAGAAGCACCAGACAGAATCCAAAACAGTGCATTTTCCCAGAAGGTGATGCAAACACGGCATGGTCAGTGATGTGAACAATGTGAGCTGCGAGTTCCAATTGAAAGTGCAAGTCTGTCACCCGAACCCCGTCTCACGTTCTGAACACTTCCCAAAATTGAACCCCTCACATTCGTGGTCGAGCTCACCGCATCCTTGCTTTGGCACAATGAGGTTCGTGAGTGAGCGTAGTTGGGCGTGCACAATCGAATGTTTCCGAAATGTGCTGCGGAGCACGTGATGCTCCAGAGCACCCTCTTGCAAGGCGCCAAATGAGTGATCTCCTCTTGCATTTGTGATCACGGTGAAATTGCGAAAAACGTCACGAACGAAAAATTGAAGTTTCAAAACATCAATTTTTCGGCTCGTGTTCGTAGCTTCTTTGTTGACCTGATTTGCAAAAAGCACTTTGTTGTCATTTTGAGCAACGTGCAATTGAACATGCAACTTCAAGATCCACATTCAACTCAACGTCTTGTTTCAATTCACAATGCAAAAATGATGTTCAAGAAATTGTGTTGCGAACATGCTGGCACATTCGCAACTCATGACACACGTTTGTGATCAGTGGAAAGAATGAACGTCGTCAGTCAAGATTTGCATGGAAAGGATTCAGGACAAGATTGGTCGAACTGGAGAAGAGTTTGATGAAATCCAAATCGGATGACATTCATTTGGATGTTTTTCAAGTCGGAAGGAGATTGTTCCCAACTGAAGGCATGCTTCACAACGTTTGCAATGAACAAACGACATTGCAACTGTCAAACAGGTTTCTTTGGCTTCGAGTCATTCGAGATTTTCTGCACCCACTTCGCATCGAAGACAGAATGCAACACGTTCAGGGATTTGTCTCATTGTTCACAATTGAAATGTGCATTGAATCAAAAGAATCTCAACACGTGCATTCGACACTTTGTTTCAATGGGTCTCCTGGCTCTCAGTGTGGAGCATGAGCGGTTGCAATCCAAGTGGAAACACTTGTCAATGTCATTGCGGTTCAGAGGCTCATCACCAAATGGTGCAAAACTTTTGTCCAAGATTGGGATTGGTGGTGGAAAATCTTCATTCTTGAGGAGATGCAAACAACTCCGCATTGAGAGTGATGTGGAAATCAGAGAATCAAAACTGAGCTTGATGTGGATTGACAATCACGGGAAAGCGTTGGCAGTTCAAATGCCAAGAGGAAACAATGTGCACAAAAACTGTCAATGGTGTGCAGCAGCTGTTGAGAAGCATCCGAGTGCAATCCATCCTTTTGTCAAGAAACCATGTTGGCACATTGAGAAGGGACATCCTCAATGTGATGTCACCTCATTGTTCAGTGACAAATCCAATTGGTTCATGCGTTTCATCGACGAAGCTGAGTTCAATTTGTCCGGTGTTGCTTTGTGTTTGAAATGGGACATCAGGCATGTGCCCATCAAAGTGACAGTGGACACTGTGACAAGATGTGTGGCAGATGAAAAGAAAAGGAACGCACACATCAAGGCCGTGAAAAACCGGGTCGACGCTCCATCACACGTGCAACCTTGCGAGATGAACGAACACAACGTCTCGGCAAGTGAAGGACCATTCAAGATTTTGTTGAGCTTGTGCAAACAGAACATTCCACAAAATTGCATGATTGCGGTGGTTTCGGATGTGGCCATTTGTGAAAGGATTTTGAAGGTCATTCACAATGTTCCACTTTGTTGCGAATGTGCTGGTGTGTTCGCAACCTTGTGTGTCATCACTCAGGCATTTTGGTCAAAAAGTTCACACATTTTGGATGTGAGGAACTTGATCATGCCTGTTCTGGGATGGTGGCACTCTTGCAAGTTTCTTTCCATGCTCGCATGGAGAAGCCACAAAGATGTTTTCATGCCATTGTTTGCAAAACTGCACCCTGGGCAGAAATGGAAATCGAAACCAAAGCACATCGCGCACATTGTGCACTTTTTTTCACTCTCAAGAGTGACACACTCTGGTGAAAAGTGTGAAATGGACGAGATTTTGGATGCCAACTGGAACATTGACAACAAAGAATCGTTTGACAAGTGTCCAGCTTGCAGCGTTCATCGACAACACATCCCAGAGAGGGAAGAACTGGATTCTTGGTGCTCTTTGCTTCGGTTTTGCACGCCGTTGCTGCACGATTACGTGATCGCTTTGAAAGTCGACGACTTTCAAATGCTTTTCAGTTTGCACAAAAATGTCACAGCAGCTTTTGCCAATTTTGGACACAGGCAACGTGGAAGGAACACATGCATGAACCACATTGTTCTTGAGATGCACCGAAATGCCTCCACTGATTTCTGGTTGAACTTCAGCAAAAGTCCAAACCATGGCAATGAAGAGCCTGGTGAATCCATGTTGTCAATTTGTGGTCGCAAAGTGATTCGGGACACCCATTCTGAAGACATCAAACATGCAAATGAACACTTCAAGGTCATGAAAACAATGTGGAACAGCACCAAAACACTTTGCACTTCCATGGGAGAAGGACACCTTCAGCGGAAACAACCAGAAATCAGAAACAACACTCCGAACTTGCAAAAGACATCCAATTGGTTCATGGAGCGAATCAAACACCTTGTTCAAGTTGTGAAAGACAAATCATCGCACGACGATGACGTGAAATGCACTTGCAACAAGTGCTGTTCAACTGCAAACAATGTTGACATGCACAAAACAAAACTCAACCAACAATCTGATCACATGGACAAAACCCGCATCAAGCATCACATCGCTTCTTTCGAGAAACAAATCATTGAGCTGATTCACTCTGGCCCAGAATGGTTTCGAAGCAACATGGCTAGGCATCACCCCGAGTGTGAATCAGACAGTTCCAGCACAGACCACACGAGTGAACACAAACACGATGACAGCGACGAACCAAGTTCAAATGAAGATGCGATGCAACACGATGAAGGTGATGATGAAACAAGCTCAGCATCAATTGGCGCAGATTTGCGCATTGTTCACAACGCAACAAGAAGGCAAAGACTCCAAGAACACACTTCACGAGATGCACACACTAGCTCGGTGACGTTGCATGCATGAATCAGCTCTTTTTCACACATCAACTGTCTTTTCCATCAGGTTCCAACACGCAAATCAAGGAGATTGGACAAAGCACCGAAACCCATGCACGCCGACCCTTGTGCTGACACTGATGTTGGAATGGATGACAGCAGTGGAGATGACACTTTCATGTCATCTTCTAGTGATGATGATGATGGTAGTTTTTGTGATTGATTGGATGAGTCACACACATGGAGACGTGTTCATTTTGTGGCATTCTCTCATGACCTTGTGAGCCGATCTGGAGATTGATGAGACGCATGCATGTCGCTGTTCTCGGCTGAGTGTTGCGAATGCACTGGCATGTTCGTAACACATCATTGACGCGGCTGAATTGGCATGAAAAGGCATCATTTGTGCCTTGCAATGTCGAGTGCAGAACGCTGCAAGTGCTGTTTGTTCTGACGTGATGCAAATCACATTCGGCACTCGACGCCATGCGCACAACTTTGCTCAGATGGAACACATGGCATGACCGCATGTGGCGTGCACACGTTTCCGCTTTGTGAAGAGAACATCGCCGTTGTCATTGCACTTCGCACATTCCTCATGTCATGTTTCACGAGATGGTTTTCACACTCACACACATTGCAATCTGAGCTCGCGTTTGCGTGGGAGTTTTGATTTGCTTTCGACGCACGTGTGGCGATCGTGATCGCGATTGCGCAACGAAGCGCGTTTGTGGCCTTCACACGTGGGTTCAGCAACTCGCGGCGCGTGGTTCTTGTTGTAGCGCGTACCACTACGCGGGCACAAGTCACGTGCGACAACAAAGGGGTTGTCGCGGATATAGAATATAGATAACGTAGATATTAATACAGCATAGGCACGTGGGTTCCGGCGGGACTCATGGCAGCACACCGGAAGTGTGCTGCCCCACGTGCGGCGGCATTCGCGAAAGCTTCGCGAATGATTACGCAGTGCACGATTTAATAAAAATATAATCTTTAATAAAAATAAACACAACTCTTCAAAAGGAAGCAAACGTGCCTTTCCCCCCCCCTGCCTACTTGTGCACGTAGCGCCTCGGCCTGTGAACACCTTACGCGCAACAACCTTTGGCTTCCACACACGGGAAACGATTTGACTAACAATGTCACAGCAGCTAGAAGAACAGCAGGACTTTGGCTCGCAGGCCGTGCAAGGGCACGAGCAGAAACAGGAAAGGAAGGGCGATACGGACGCTAAGGAAGGAGGAGGAACACCTCCACAGGCACCGCCGGGACCAGCACCCGGGATTAAGAAAGCAGATGCAGCAGCAGAGGCACTGGAGAACTTCTACGAGGCGGACGACGAGGACGTGGCCGCCGAAAGCAAGAAGGTCGTAATGGCATTACGAGCCTTGCGACCCAGGGCGAGCAACTACGCCAAACTGAAAGTATCGATAGAATACAAGTATCAGACACATGATGTTTGGGCAGCTATCATGCAGGACATCATGGATTACGAAGCAGACTTACCTCCAGAGTGGGCAGCTTTGTTTAGGAACGACGGGGGTCTGGGCGCCTCGCGGGGGACGACCCAGAGCACCGTCAAGCAGCAGCAGCCGGTACAGCGGAACACCCAGTTCATGTCTGTTAAAACAGCACCGGTTATGATAACGAAATACAACGGGAAAAGAGGTGAGGCAAGGAGGTGGTGGAAGAACGCTAGGAGTATACTCTGCGACTTTACCCCTAACCCCACCGAAAACGACAAGCTCAAATGGCTAGCTATAATAAAGCAAGCCATGGACCTTTACGAGACAGGCAGGACCCGGATCAGGCAGCTAGAGAAAATACACACTACAGTTAGTGGGCTACGAGACGTTGAGGCGATAATGAAGGCTTTTGTAAATGAACAGGATGCTAACTCCCTACCCCAGGCTATTAGAAAATACAGAGCAATGATGCAGCATGAGAGAGAACCTGTTAGAGACTTTGCCACGCGCTTCCAGGATATGATCGACGAACTACATGATTTTAATTACAACACAGGTGATGATCAGGCAAGGTTTGAAGAGTTCAAGTTAAAGATAAAGGAATCCACTTACGTTACGGAGAAAGGCTACACCACGATGGAGGCAGCAGTGCAGGCTATATCCCTACGCGAGCAGGAGCAGGACCGCAAGTTTACCAGCCCTAAGGTACCTGGCATAGGAAACATTAACGCTATTAAGCCGCAGCGAGACTGGTACAAGGACAGGGAAGGTAACCGACGTTGCGGATACTGCTCACGTAAAGGGAAACACACCGCTAAAGACTGCAGAGACAGGAAAGAAGGACGACCCAGGATGACGATCAGGCAGCTCAACGAACACTACGAGAAGTTAAAGAGAAAGAAAGGCAGAGGACAAGGATATAACAACAGCAAATGGCAAGGCAGCAACAACGGGAAGAACAATAAATATAAGAACAAAAAGCAGAACAGTATCAATGCTATACAGCAGCAGATAAACGGAATATTAGATCACCTTAAGCAGGCGCCGACGAAGACAGCAGTACCAGCAACGCAGGACCAAGACAAGCCCATGACCCTAGACGACATAAAGAACTTAGGAGTATGCAACATTAATGACGAAGACGCTAACAGGACTATCAAAGTTGCTATGACCAAGGTTAAAGTTAAAGACAGCTACGGAGACTACAAGAAACTACCTGCCCTTTGGGATAGTGGCAGCATGCCGAAGTCCTTCATAAGCCTAAGCACAGTAAGAAGGTTAGGACTATTGGATCAAGTGACTAAGAAAGAACGTAAATATGCTCAAGCAGACGGAAGCTCTTCCATGAAGACCGTCGGTGAGCTAATGCTAAAGCTACAGATACCTGGCAGCGACGCGGAGACCCAAATCAAGACCCGAGTAGCCATGACTTTATCCATGGAACTACTCCTCGGACAGGATGCCCTAGAAAAATTAGGGGGGATCATATCATTCTACAATCACAAGATATACTTTGCTAAGTTGCCAAAGAAGTCAGGCAGGACCATCAGCCAGAACATGATACGGCTTGACGAGTGGACCTCTGAGTCAAGCGTTAATGCGTTAGAGTTTATGGACCTAGCGGACAACAAGCTACCTACACCTACCGAGCTACGGAAGAAGAACCCCGGCAAGACCATCCGACAGATAACGGAGCTACTGGACAAGACCCCCCCAGCTGATGATTGGGATATCGACAAAGGCAAAAAGTACATTAATAAAATATTAAACGAGAAGTACTCTGACATCACCAAGCCGACGACGAAGCCCTCCAGCAAGCTTACCCCAGTAAAGATCGAGCTAAAGAAGGGATACGAAGAGTGCATCATCAATGACCCAGAACATAGGCGACCGGAAGCGGACTGGGAAAAGATAGAGTGGCAGATCAATGAATGGGCAAAGGAAGGGAAGATAGAGCCAAGCAACTCACCATGGAACGTGAGACATGTGCTAGCTAAGAAACCTACTTACCCTTTCTTCCGCCTGGCGCACAACTTCATCCGCCACAACCGAGTAATAAAGAGGATCCAGACACCTACACCAAGGATAGATGACGTTATTGAACACGTCATAGGATACAAATACTACTCTTCCCTAGATAAAAATGAATCATACATGCAGACACCCATCCACAAAACCTCCCGCCCCATTACCGCGTTCTCCAGCAGGCACAGGAAGTGGCACTTCGTCGTATTCCCTTACGGCCTAAGCATATCAGGGGATGCGTTCAGTAGTCAGAACTACAGGGCATACACACATGATGGGATGGCGTCTGTGTTGTGGGTGTTTGTGTTTGTGTATGTGGATGATGACATAATATGTACCAACACAGTCGTCGCTCAGATCTTCCTCCTGGAAAATATATTTATTAGGTTTGCACACTTCGGTTTTACTATTAGACTGCAGAAGTGTACATTCCTAGCTACAAGAATCAAGTGGTGTGGATATTACCTGGAGCAAGGCCGCATCACCCCAAACCCCGAGAAAGTAGCAGCACTACAGCAAGCCCCTAAACCTAAGAATGCAAAGGAGTTAAAGTCATTCTTGCAGACTGCAGCTTGGATACTACGTAGGTTCTCCCCTACCTACGCTAGGACTGCAGCTGCTTTTACTACTGCTTACCGGAAGGAGAACTCTGTAGGCCTCAGCTTCGCTAAGGTGTGGGCCAAGGCTGGCCTTGATGCCCACTTCGATAACCTAATAAAGTTATGCAGCAACACCCTATTGAATGCTAAGCTAGACACTACTAGACCAGCTACCCTATGGACAGACTGGTCTAAGCTAGGTATGGCTGCTGTACTTACCCAAGACCAGCAGATCATACGGGTGTGGGGCAGGGCCTGCACAGCAGCTGAGGCCAAGTACAGCCCTACAAAAGGAGAGTATAAAGCCATGACTGAGGCGCAGAGGAAACTAAGATACTACCTGCTGTCGGTGCCCAGCTTCACCTTAATGACTGACCACAAGCCCCTCCTAGGCATCGACCGCAAGCTCGAAGCGCCTAACGATGAGTATGCAGCTATGAGGGCGGACACGGAAGAGTTTAGGGACAAGAGGACAGTGGTCTACGCACCAGGAGACAAGCAGCTTGCTGACTATTTCAGCAGGCTGTTCGAAAAGAAAGTCCCTACCCAGGTCACCCCTATGGTTAACGCGATTACCTTCGAGGACGGCGACTTCCTGCCTGAGCCAGAGGAGCTCCAGCACCTTCAAGAACACCTGGATAAATACAAACACAAGCATGAGGTACTTAGTGATAGGATATATGTATACACTAATAATGTTAGGCGTACCTACGTGCCACGGCGGACCAGGGGAGCCCTTCTCTTTACCGCCCATGGACCTGCACACGTAGGAGAAAACCATATCACTGCTCTACTCTACCATTACTACTGGCCCTACAAGCTAAAAGAGATAAGGACATACCTGCGTGGCTGCAGGTGCTCCAGCTTGAAGGCGGCAGGCGTCGCCACCAAGGAGTCCAGCAAGAGCCGTGCATCTAAGAAAATCAAAGCAAGGAACTTCTTAGATATCGTGCAAATTGATGTTTATAAGTACGATGGCTATCACTACCTTACCTTCGTTGATGTGGCCACTGGAAAGTGCTGGGTTAAAAAGATTATCAAGGTCAACGTTGCTAAGAAGAACAAAGGCTTATATAAGCAGAGGCTTACTAACTGCTACCGTACCTGGGAGTCTGAGCTCCAGGCTATCCCTGATGAAGTTAGCATAAACAAGATACCAAAGAAGTTACATGTGGATAATGAGACCTCTCTTCTACAGCTACCACACCCTAATATTGATGCCTCACCTGTATACTATGCCCAGTCCAACTCCAAGGTAGAGCGACTCCACCGCACCTTGGCCAACCTAAGCAGGATAAATAGCACCACACCAGACAAGATACAAGGGTTAGTAAACGACACCTTCACGTCTGGGGGAGGTATCAAGGATAAGGAGAGGGAAGAAGGCGACGACAACGACGACGATACCGAGAGCGAAGACGAGAAGGTCCCGTACGATGGCCGAGTTCTAAAGGAAGGACAGTATGTTAGGGCCAAGGTAAATCTGAGATCGAGAAATAAACAAGACCCCTTCTGGGGTGGCGTTGCAAAGGTTACCGAGAGGAAGGGGAGGAAGCAGTACTACATCTATGATGGGAACAGGGTCACCTTGCGCCACATCAGTCACCTAAAGAATTATGATATCGGTGAGAAGCTCCTAGAGGATGTTAAAGTAAACCCTACTGTGTGGGAGCGAGCAATGCCTTGTTTAGGACCCCGACCTAAGTTCGATGTGGAATATGGAAACAATAAGGTCAGGGTGAACGACGATTGGCGCATGAAGATTGTCTATCTAGGCTACCCTGGATTACGAAATATGGAGAGGGTAGCTATGAAAATAAAGGACGGAAAATATCAGCTACTCTACCTAGCTGTTCCCGACTTACCCTTTGAGCACTGGTATAAGGTCCTGGGGGACCTTGATGCAGAGGGCTGGTATGGACACGAACCTAAGGACGAAGGTGAGTTCTGGGTAAGCGACAAAGGAGATAAGGTTAGAGAGGAATCTATTACCTGGTGGTTGGTGAAGTTCCGAAAGCGATGAAGGTCTAAGGGAATAAGGAAGGAAGGAAGGAGCAACGTGACTTGGGGGAGGTGTAGCGCGTACCACTACGCGGGCACAAGTCACGTGCGACAACAAAGGGGTTGTCGCGGATATAGAATATAGATAACGTAGATATTAATACAGCATAGGCACGTGGGTTCCGGCGGGACTCATGGCAGCACACCGGAAGTGTGCTGCCCCACGTGCGGCGGCATTCGCGAAAGCTTCGCGAATGATTACGCAGTGCACGATTTAATAAAAATATAATCTTTAATAAAAATAAACACAACTCTTCAAAAGGAAGCAAACGTGCCTTTCCCCCCCCCTGCCTACTTGTGCACGTAGCGCCTCGGCCTGTGAACACCTTACGCGCAACATTGTCTCCAAAGTGGACAACCAAGCTCGGTTTCAAGTTTGCCAAAGCTAGAAAGGCCAACAAGAGGAACGAGAAGAAGAAGAACGCAAGTGACTTGGTGCAATTCCTGTTGTCAACGAGGTGAACGTTTGCCTGACCCAACCCCAATCACATCCCGCAGAACAAGTCGAAGAAATGCAGCACATGGGGTCATGCATCAAGAGAGGTTGATGCAGCATTTTTTGCCTGCCGATTGAAACGCCGCACGATGCAAGCATTCTCGAGCATTCCCCGGGTGCGACTATGAGCATTCTGGCCTGAGAAAATAAATTCATTTTTCAAAACAATTTTGCGATACCTGCGAAATCAACCAAAATACAACCGATTTGATATTTTCACGAAAAAAACCCTCTTAACGAGCCGAGATGTCCTAGATTTCCTGGATGCCGTTGTAGTTACCGGGATTTTTAGGTAATCCTGGTAATCACCAAAAACATCGGAGTTGTTCTTAAGGTGATTTCAGCAAAGATCGTCCATTATCATCGTCCTCACGTCGTTACAACAAAGATTCGAATATTTATCTAGATCTAGATCTAGATCTAGACCCAGATCAATAATATCTGCATCCACACAATCCAGATCTGCAAAAGGTGCAATTACCAACATGGGGTGCGGACCATCGACAAGAAAAGAGGACACGGAGCCAAAACGAGCAGACGAAACCAAAAAACCTATCGTCCTTTTCGTTCAAGGACCGCCTGGAATTCCGGTTCATTTTAGAAAAAGAAAATCTCTTCTCAAACACTGAAAGTGGATTTTTTAGGAGCGAGTGTGTGACTGTCTCGTCAGTGCTTATTATAGCGAAGGGTTCGAATTCACGTCGAATATCGATTGCAAGCGTCTTCTTGACAACTGCGAAAAGGTGGGCACATTAAAATGGCAGTCTTTGTTCGTTCAGTCATCAGGATTAATTTGTCAGGAAGGTAAACAAGCTTCAAGTGAAATACTCGTCGGACTTTTAGAAAAAGAGCTTCTCGAGAAGAATGGATGGTACACTATCCACGAGAGATTTTCGACGCATCTTGAATCGTGTCTGTCTCAGGAATATGTTCGTTTCTGGATTCCCACGGAATTGGGAGGATTTTGAGACATGGAGAAAGGTGCTATGCACACATGTGCGATCAACTGCTCCTGAACATGTATATTTAGGTCATGGGCGATAAAGTTGTGACTGGGCCACCTGTAACGCTGTGGAGACAATGCATGAAGGATCACACAGAGCTACTCAAGGAGGAAAAGGTTGAACCCGAGCGCATCGACAATACTGTGTTGAACCGTGATTTTGGTGACTCTATCGTGGAGGCGGGTTTATTTTTTTTTACCGCTAAAGAACTTCGTTGCTTTGCACGTGCCTAGACCTTGTCACATGAAATCTTTTCATAAATATGGAAGCTGGGCATCACATTCGCTTAGACAACAGTATATCTTAACAGGAAAAGGAACGTCAGGAATTGGAAGATAGGTTTAAAAGGAGAACGCAGAAAACGGAAGATGAATTCAAGAGGCTTTACGATGCATACAACAAAGAAACCATCCCAGCGCTAGAAAAACTCAACGAGTTCTGCGAGAAAGAAATGAAAGTAAGGACAACATTCAGAGTATACACATTGCAGTTATGATAATTTGATGATGTTTCACAGATGTATCCGGCAACTTGTGCAATATCGACAACAGTTCCCAAATTTAAAATGTTCGAACCTCATGCTATGGTTAGCATTGGCAGTCAACAATTTCACAATCTGAAGTCTTTTCTTACGCAAGCGCCCAAAATGGCCCAAGCTCAAATTAAGCAAAACGAGGATGGAAAGCAAAACGAGGATGGAAAGCAAAACGAAGAATAAACACGCGAGCTCTGCGTACATGTGCATTTGGATGTGCACTGTGGATGCTTTACGTGTCCTAGAGCCTGCGCACGTGTTGTCTCCGACAATGCACATGTGGGCCTCTAGTTGTGTACCCACAAACCACATCAGCTTCGTTTTCGTACACGTGTGCGGTTAAGAACAACACATTCCACCATGAACAACACATGTCCTAATCGCAAACATGCGCCACAGCTAGCAGCAGCAAACCACACATGTGCACAACTGGTGCAGCTGTTTGCCTTCTTTCCACGTCACCTACCGCACAACAGTGCCTGCTACTAGCCTGCGATGCTTGCTCAAATAATGCATGCATGATGAAACACGCAATTGGCAAATGATGGCGCAGATGGACACAAACGTGGACACAACATGAGCGATGTACTAGATGTAGCCGCTCGTTCGATTGTTCATGCGAGGACGCACATTGCTAGCTAGCTAGCTAGGTGTTGCCATGCTAGCATGCGAGAGCGGGCGACATGTGTTAATCATGTGATGAAGTTGTAGTTACACTTGCCATGCATGTTCATCATGCATGCGTGATCGAATAATATCGACAAGCAAAAACATGAAGCAGCTGTGAGTCAAAATTTGGATGTGCGTCTGGCAGATCCCACCAGCAGTCTGCTGGTTCATGCGATCAGAAGACCTGCTGCATGCACTTCTAGACTTGCGTGACTCACGCTAGCTAGCTAGTCATCGTCAACACGATGCATGTGGAATGAGATGTGCTAATATGCTAGCATGCGCGAGCCTAGGCAATACGAGCGAGAGAAGCTGCTAGAGAAGTATGGGGAGGTGGAGGTGCATGCTGACACATCTAGACATGCGTGATGGCGCTACGGATTTACGTTGGGTCAAATTCTAGAGCCATGATGGATGGAAAATGAATTCACACCCTGTAGACAAACATGCGGCACTTCTTGACATGCTAGCTTGCCCAATCTAGATTTTATTGCGTCGATCATTCACTTGCTTATAATTTCTAAATTTCTATTTGCCGCCATCGTATCGGTTACGGAATTCAACAACGCTAGAACGTGTCTTACACACCAAACGCACGCACTCACAAACATGAATTTGTGGCGTTCCATGTCCGGGAAGTCCCCCCCCCCCCCCTCCCTCCGATTCGTCGCGAACCACTGCTACAAATGGCGGCCGTAGGTTTGAAAGCTTTGGATGAACGATTTGAACGTGTCGGAGTTTTTGAATCTGCAGGAGCGAATGAATGACAGCAAGTTTCGTATTACGCAGTCAACTCGTTAATTAGGATGGAATCCCCCCCCCTCCCCTCCCTAAACTTACCCCCCCCTTACTTTATGATCTCTTAGCAGGAAGAATATAGAAGCAAATAACCTGTCGATCTAATGCCTGTATGCCTCATCATCTCATCATGCTCCCCCCCCCACCACCCCCCCTCTCGTTACCTTGCATACGAATCCTTTAGCATGAGGTCGTAGACTTCTTTCTGTGCCTTGTCAAAGAGGTCATTATTTAGCCTGGGATGGTTAGTTAGTGCACAGAAGGAGAGAATCGGTGTTAAATTTCAAATGTGATACGCAATGCTGCAAGGCATTATTGATGATGATGATGATGATGACGATGATGATGCTGCTGATGATGATGACGATGATGATGATGATGACGATGATGATGATGACGATGAGAATAGTGCTGTTGGTTTATTGATTGTTTGTTCGCAGGGATGAGAGAGGACTTGTTTTCCTTGAAGAAGGCCTCGATCTCATGTCGATGCTTTGCATTTATGTTAATCTATCACAAGCAGCACACACACACACACACACAAATAGAGATGGTGGGGGGGGAGGGGAGAGAGAATAGCAAAGGAGAAATTAGGCAAAGTAGAAGCAGAAACAGCTTCATTCCCTCCCCCCACCCCTCCATCCCCTCACAGAACCTAGCAGCGCGACGTTCGTATCTGTATATGCTGTCGCGTGGCGACTACCATCGACGTTGATAAGCATGTATCAATCATCTCAATACCTGCAGGGGAGAATCCTCCCAGATGAAAGTCTCCATGATGTTTCTTGCACGAATTTCGCGATGTTTAACCTGTTGATATCCACCAACATACACACACACACACACACACACACACACACATATATATATATATATATATATATATATATGTATATAATATGTATAATTCCTTATTATAAAATAGCAATGCATCCATATAGAGCTGATGACCTGCGACATGGTTTGGTACTGCTCGACGGCCTTCCAGAAGTCAAGATTCTCACTGCTCATCTCGGCAGCCTGATCGCGAACATAGAAGAGAATAAGCACAACGCGCATATATAAAAAAAAGAATGTACAAAATATTATGTATGTATATATATATATATATATATATATATATTATAACTAACAATAAATATGTAAATTATCACCACCGATGCCAGTCACAAAACGGCAATACTTCACACCGCAAAACACAAAATCATTGGCCACGCGGCGAATTGTCGGGGGAGGTGGGGGAGGGGGGAGAAACGCGTCATCATCCTGTCTCAAATGGCGAAGGCCACATACACAATGGGCGCTGAAAGCGTTGTAGCCTGCTTGTATTCGGAGCACCTGGATCTGTGTGTGTTAGGGTTAGCCGTCACGTTAATAGATAAGATACGACATTACATATATCAATCAATATAATTTATATGTAATAATATATATATATATATATATATATATATATATTATCTATGATATTTCTATTTTCAGGTGGATTCATTAAAGGCGGAAGATGCCCTGTCACGACCGTCAAACTACACACGGCACTATCACATGCTAGGTGGTATGAATCATCGCGGATTCTTCGCGCGAAGGCAAAGGCGTGGAGCCTAAGAAGGCACGCATTTGGTGCCACTACTCGCAACTAACACTAATATCGAGTGAATATGAGCTCTTCTCTCCTCCACCAACCAGCTTCATTCCAGAGTGTACTTTCGTCTGATGGCCAACACACACACACACACACACACACACACAGAGAGAGAGAGAGAGAGAGAGAGAGAGAGAACATATGCAGGGAGCGTTTTCAATTTGGAAGAAATAATATTTTCCCCCCCCCCCCCCCCCCTTCAAAAGCCCCCCCCCACCCTCACTCACCCGGTAACCCTCTCGTGTGGAATGGGTTCTTGTGTTTGTTCCCCCCTTTCAGGGCTAAATTTTCCCTTTGGAAAGTCACCAAGTTGGGATCCAAAAAGCCCTCAGAGGAGAGTGGTATCGATTCGATGTATATGCGTGG
>ADNK01003464.1:52500-99502 GCA_000320545.1 Bigelowiella natans CCMP2755 | reverse complement strand
GGTAATAGCAGCAGCAGCAGCAGCAGCTGGTATGGCATCGCTCTGATTGATAGCGGCGGTGGTGGTAGGAGCTAATGCAGCAAGGAGGTCATCTTCTTATCACCACCACCAGCACCAGCAGAAGGAGAGTGATTGTTTTGCGGTGAATCGTGGGTACTACTTTTTCACCATCGTCGTCGCCGTCGATGTGACTGCAACCCTCCTTCTCCTCCTCCTCCTCTCCCCCCCCGCCTCGATCTACCTTCTCCTAGCCCCCCCCCTCTTCTGGCTTCGAATTTGCTCTATCACGAACGTCAGAGCCCCCTCCCTTTCCATCTGCTTCACCTGCCCGACGACTTCCCCCCTCCCTGCCTCGAGGACCACCAGCAGCTGCTGATGGCCTTGTTTGAGGAGGAGGATTCTTGATTACGTTCCTTTTTCTCGATGCGACATCGTCGCCATCTTCTTCGGTCCCATCATTTGCAGTGGTGGCAGCCGCATACTCATCAGCATTATCTGTAAGTGACTCGTCATCATCGTCATCACTCTCATCCTCCCTCTGCTGGTTTCGTCGCCACCCTATCCCCCCCCTTTCCAAGTTCCCAGTGCTAGCATTCAGAAGGCCCATTAGCAAGCCCCCCCCCGCCTGCAGCTTGAGCTTCTCTCGCTGCTGTACTCGTTGTCGCCCTCCACGTGTGCCCCCCCCCCTTTTCTTATTCTTCTTCTTCTTCTTCTTCTTCAAGTTGGTATCGTATGCGGCTTCTTCTTCTTCATTCTCGGCCTCCTCCTCACCAATCGTAGCATCGTCATCGTCATCATCATCGTCGTCGTTCTCTCCATTCAAATCACCACGGCGTGGCCTACCTCCCCTCTGATAAAGCTTCGCCTTGAAACCATCATCATTCTCCTCCTCCTCCTCCTCCTCCTCGTTCGGGCCAATTCCATTGACATTATTCTCAAGGTCGGTTTCTCTCTCCACATCTTCTTCATCATCATCATCATCATCATCATCATCCTCGCCATCACCATCGGATTGTTGTTCAGAATCCTTCTTCTTCTTCTTCTTCTTCTGCTGTTGCTTCCCGTACTTCCTCCCTGCCCTCCTCCCCCCCCTCTTCCTCGAGGAGGTATTATTGCTACCCCTGCTGCTGCTGGTGGTGCGACGATTCATCATCATCATCATCGTGGAGCTTGCCATAGCCGCTTCAGCCGCAGACACAGCGCTGCTGCTCTTGTAGCCCCTTCTTTTCCTGCCCACGATCCTCTTGGTGTTGTTGTTGTTGTTGTTGTTGTTCTTTTGAATAACCTTTTCCTTCCTCCTCCTCCTCCTTCGCCTTCCCGTCGTACTAAGCTTCCTACCACCAGCACCAGCAGCAGCAGCAGCAGAGGCCTTGTTGCCCATATACGCGAGTGGCGTTTGTTTGTACTGGTCATCTTCCGTATCGTCGTCGTCGTCGTCGTCATCGTCGTCATTACCATTGCCTTGTTGGCCGTTGCGTAGCCTTTGAACGATGCGGTTGTTCCCATCCCCACATCCCTCTTGCCCTCCTCCTCCTCCTCCTCCTCCTCCTCCTCCTCCATTGCTTCCTACCCCCCCCCCACCGCTGCCAGCGTGACCGCTGAACGTGCGGCCTAGCACGCTCAGGAAGATGGAGTCCGCAGCTGTCTGGATGGGCCTTGGTTTTTGATAAAAGTTCATCGCGGGAACTCGTCCTTCCAAGTACCTGCACGTTGCATCATCACCACCACCATCATCATCATCATCATCATCACCACCATCACCATCATCATCATCAAAAATGTGGAGGCTGGGTTAGTAGTAGTAGCAGTATTACTCTTTGCAGCGGTCAACAAACCCCTCTTTGAGGGCGATGGGGCTGTCAAAGCACTCCCCTCGAAACCGAGCTCCTATCAAGATGCCCCCTGCGAATATCTGCTCGTTGCCAGTGACAGCAGATTCAATGATATCACGCAAATAGCTGTAATTTCCCGCAGATATCCTATATCCGTATATAATTCCAGAGGCAAAGAGGACTTTCGCAGTGCGCGACACCTCATGCCCAGGGTTGAAGTAGTAGAAATCGGCGGTATCGGCTTCCTGCAGCAGGGGTAGGGAGAAGAAGCAATGATCAGAGCTGACTGACAGCCACATGGCTGTTTGTTTACACAAAATGAAGGTAGAAGAATAACATCCAATTGTTTTCGCTGTATATCATTGTAGTCTCTCTCTCTCTCTCTCTCTCTCTCACACACACACACACACACACACACACACATATATATATATATATATATATATATATATATATGTACACACACTAATCGTAAATAGCACTACTGACCCCTGACCGCACCGCCTCCCTGGCTGCTCTTTGCCGCGCTGCCTCTTCCTCTTCCATTCGTTGGTAGTGACTGAGAGAGAGGGAGGGAGGGAGAGAGAGAGAGAGAGAGGGAGGTTCATTGATGGCAGCCGTCACAAATGATGGCGTAACATATGCATGATGGACAAAAACAGCTACTACTGACTCTTTGCGAAGAGGGAGCGGCGCTGAGGATGAGTCTTTGAAGAAATTGGATGCATCAGAATATGTGCCCCAGCCTATTCGGTTATGTGCTTTCACACGAAACACGAGCTTTGACCCTTTTTTGGGGGGGGGAGGGAAGGAAGGTGAGCAAGGAAGCAATGGTGGTTGCAATTACAATCTGTTTGGCGGCACGGCTAACTACAATGACGGTGATGGCAACTACGAGGACGATTGCTCTTTTATAAATAAACAAAGCTTTGAATGGAAACGCAAAAACATACGAACGACGAAGGCATAAGGAAGGAACATTTGTTAATCATCAATATCATCATCATCATCATCATCATCATCATCATCATCATCCATTTGGGAAGAAATAAGTAGTAAATATACTACTACTACTACTACTACTACTACTACTACAACTACCTTCCTCTAGTCCTGGCAGCTCAATACCAGTGGTATACATCCCGTCGTGTGGGAAGAGAATGGACCAATCAGGCCTCGAGGAGCCTTTATCTAATTTGCATGTGTGGGGAGGGGGGGGGGGGGTCATATCATCAGTTATTAGCATGGAGACACACACACACACATATATATATATATATATATATATATATATATATATATATATAATGTATACATTCAAAATAGGAAATCCTGCTCTTGAGGAGTGTGATGAAGCAACCATTTTTCGTGATGATATATACAAATGATGACGACTAAATTCATTCTGTCAAAGTAGTAGTAGTAATAGTAGTATAAAGAGTAGAAGTAGTTGTGGTAGTACTAGTAGCACCGAGGACGCAATGCTGCAATTGATACGCATCGACAGGGCAAGTGCCTTCGTTCCGAGGAGCTTTCCACCGAACCATCACTGTACCTGTGGTAGATAGGGGGGGGGGGGGGGGGGGGAGAGGGGGAAGGACGGAAAAAGAAGAAATGAGAAAGACAAGATGATGACGTCGCATCGTGTCATTTTCTGTATAACCTGAAAGAACATGAATCTTGTGTGCAAATGCAAATATCCTCACACATCATGATCGTATCATATGGCTGACTCATCACCATCGTCATCATCTTCATCGTCTATCTTTCAAGAATATAATACCAGTAGCGACTCTTGCTATCACAGGGGGGGAAGGCCTTCCCGGAGTACGGTATTTGCCCCCCTCCCCTCCCCTTCCGGCACCTACAAGTGCCTTGGGGTCATCTTCCTCGCCAGGGAGGTACAGGTGATGGCCTGGGTGCTTATTAGCACCGTCATTACTCTCCGCATACCCATTCGCCATTTCCATGAAACCACCACCAGCAGCAGCAGCAGCAGCTCCTCCAGGATGATGATGGGGATCATGCTGCTGGACCTGTCTTCTTGAATTGCGTTGGTGGAAGTACAAGCTGCTGGTGCTGCCGTCTCCTCCGCCGTTGGGCCTCCCCATTCCCCCGTCGTGGTTTGGGCGCTGCTCCTGCTGTTGCTGCACGAGAATGCCGCCCATTGTCGGTCCTCCATCGTTTTTGTATTCATCGTACATGTCGTGGGGGCCGTAGCCGCCGTGACTACGAATATAATGCGCGTTTTGGGGAGGAGGGGGGAGGCGGGAAAGGGCGTGCATCGGACTATGCCCCCCCCTCTGCATAACCTGCTGCTGCTGCTGCTGCTGCTGCTGTCCTGGAGGCATCTGCTGGTGGTGGGGGAGAAACCGCGTGCTGCCAGTGGGTATTCCTCCGTGGTGGAGGGATGAAGGGACACCGTCCTCATCGACGTTAACGACATCAATCTGGAGATTCACTGCTCTCCCCCCTGAAGTAGTATCGGGGTGATGCTCAAGCGCTGCATGACCGTGCTGGGAGGGCTGATCTTGCAGCATTTCGCGGCGGCTGTGGGGCATGTGGCCGCCGAGCATTTCTTCCCCGGTATCACCCCCTGCTCGCCCTCTGTAGCTCTGCTGCTGTGGGCGGCGGGGGTCCAAAGAAGGAGGGGGGGCTACTCTTTGATTGGGGGCGGGCGAGGATGTATGGAAGCTGCTGTGTAGATGCGACGCTGCTTGCGTCACATGATATCGGCTCCTGGTATAATATGCATAATACATAAATGTATATTATAGTATATATATACACATATACATATATTTAGCACTTTCATAAAATATCGGCACAGCATTGATAAATATATGTGCAGAAACATGCCCTTAACCATATCCCCCCCATTTCAAAAAACAAAAGGGCACACTACTGCTACTAACCACCTGTGGGCGGCAGAGTGTTGTTGCTGCTGCAGCAGAGCGTCGTTGCTGCTGCTGCTTCTATCCCCATGCGGAGGCATGATATCGCCATTATTGGGATCGACCAACCTCCCCACCCCCTCCCTGCCATCGCCACATAGAGCACGCTGCATATGATAACTTTCAGCAACGTGATGATGCCCCCCTGGCCGTAGTCGATGCCTACCATCTGTGTGAGGACTGACCATGCCGGGGGGGGGAACGGATTCATGAAGGCCTTGTCGCAGCCTCACTCTACCACCCTCCTCAAGGCCGTACCCGCCCGGAGCTACAATGGAGGGGTCCATCATCATCATCATTGAAGAGGGCTGGGGGGGGAGGCCATATTCCCTGTTACTTACATCCACCATGCCCATTCCCCCAATATCCCTTCTAAAGTTGCTCTCCAGCACGGCGATACCCCCTATCGGTCTTGCCCTCTTCCTCGTTTTTTTGGCGCGATCATGATTGGGAATTGCGGCCACATAGCTCCATGGGGGGGGGGCGGCGGAAGATGACGCTGCCATTGGTGAGCCGGATATGGCAGCAGAGGTTCCGCTACCAGCACCGCCTCTAGGACCAAATTGTTTCGTGACTTCGTTGCTTTGATGAGCAGCGTAATAGCCGCTTTGAGTTTTGTTACTAAATCCACCCCCTTGCTGTTGCCGGGGGGGGAACTGCTGCTGCTGCTGCTGGTGCGCCGATGGGATGTGTTGGGATTGCTGTCGTTGCCGCCCTCCAGGCTTCTTCCTCTGCTGCTGTTGTTGTTGTTGTTGTTGTTGTTGTTGTTGTTGTTGGCGTGGTTGTGAAAGATGGTTTTGGTTGGCTACGATAGCAGCTCCGTTAGTAGTTCCGGCAGAGCCACGGCCAGGCGGTTGCTGCTGCTGCTGCTGCTGCTGCTTCTTTTCGCTAATAATACTGCTACTATTGCTGTTAGGAACTGACTTCTTTGTCGGAGCGTTTTCTGCCAAAGCTGCTGCTGTTGTTGCTGCTGCTCCTGCTTTCGAATTCTGTTTAGATACTAATGATCGAGCCTCCTCCATTGCTGGGAGGAGGAGGCTCGATGACGCCGATGTTGAGACCCTTCCATCACCACCACCAACGCCTCCCACCCCTCCCCTTTCTTGAGTATACAAAGTCGCCGCTTGCTGTTTCTTCAGTTGTTGCTGCTGCTCCTGTTGAGGTGGTGTTGTGGCTGAAGGCGTTGTTGTAGTGGAAGCTATTCCAACTGGTATATTTTTTGAATATGCTCCCCCCCCTCCCCTTCCTACTGTCTGTGGCTGGTGCGCTGTAGCAATGGGGCTATTGGCAGGGACAGAGGCCAGTTTTGCATTCGTTGTATTCATCCGAGAATGCTGTTGGGAGGAGGCAGGAGCAGGGATCTCGCTGTTGCTGTCATTCTTTCTTCCATTCGTCGATGAACCACTATGTGAAGCCGATGAGGTTGTTCCCGAGTAATCACTGCCCTTTTTCGTATTGCTTGATTGTGACAGCTTTTGCTGTTGCGTTGGCGGTTGATGCTGCAATTGCGACGTAGATGTTGAAGCTGAAGCTGCTAATGATGACGACATAGATGCAGTTGGTGCACCTTGACCTGTTTTTTGTGTGTGTGTGTGTGTGTGTGTGTGTGTGTGTGCTGATAATGACAGGTATAATGATAGTAATTATGATGAGATCGTAATTAGGATAATGGAGCTAATATTTATTGAGGTGATGATATTGAACAGATAAAGTGGAGTTGTCGACATTATTGTGGGTTCAAAACGTATGGCTGTTTCAGTACGGTGTATTAAAAATAATGAGTGCGTAGTTTAATCCAAAAGCTTGCAAAAATATTGAGTGATAATGATGATGACGATGCTGATGCTGCTGCTGCTGCTGCTGCTGATGATGATGATAATGATAAGAGTGTTAGGCCTTCCATAACGCCATATTATCGTTTGATGACTGTGCCAGGGAGCATTTTAACTGAATATTTAGTATGCTTATGGTATGTATGTATTAGGAAGATATACCATTTTGCGTCAATTTGTCCTGTTTCTGATTCTTGTTCTTCTCATCTTTTTTATTCTCGTTGGATGAATAGGAGAGAACTACGGCACGTTGCATATTCTGAGGCAGCGACGATGGCGTGGATGGTGCAGCTTGGCTCTGAGAGATTAACAAAAACTCTCAGTGTTAGGGATGGGGATGAGAGGAGGTGGATTCTGGGGTTCTAGCGCTAGTTTGATGTTCATTATTACATAGAAAATCTACTAATTACAGTTTTGGTTACTGAATGGCTCGCCTGATGATTGGCAGATGTTCCGTTTGACCCTGCTCTCGTCACGCTTTCTGCTTCTCTGCTGCTCATGAGGCGGAAACGCTTCCTGAGTTCAAGTAACTCCTCCCTCTCCGGATGACCTTTCTAAAAAAGAGGCTCAACTACGGAGGAGGTGAGACGGTGATACGCCGCGAATACGAAGGGAGAGCAAGCCATGTGCTAGAGCAACCGCAAATGGCAATCCCTCCAAAAGGTAAATTGGCATGTAGATCCTTTATTTCAAAGCGACATACCTATTTGGTTGACGTAAATGACATATGAAGCCTATTTCATATCTATATATCCGAAAATGCTTCCCCGAGCACAGGGACGGAAAGGGTTTCGCAGGGTCTTTCTTTTTAACGAAGATCAAAAGAAGTGGAGTTGTCGCAATTGAATAATAGAAAGTAAATTACGTCAATGGATTGCTAAAAGGGATGCCCTTAATTTGAAACTGTGCCGAGAAATTGCCACATCTCCACACCTTAGGCGAAAATGATTTTAATGGCTTTCAATTTTTAAGATATTCGAATTCCTCATGAAATTTTCAATGGGGGGTGTTTATACTACATTTCTATGGTTTTTACTCAATTAAACCCCTAGTTATTGGAAATTCTGATACAGCATCAAACTTCTACAAAAGAATCGTTTCTTAAACACATCCAATTGCGCAACAAGGAAGTAGTTGTTCACTCCGGAAATCTGTGCCAAAATACACAGTGCATTTTCCATGTAATTTTACACTTTTTGGTGTCGCTCATGCGATTGAAACATCGAGTACCGATGAGACACATGGTGCTGAAAACGGAGCTCGCTCGGATTTCATGCAGGGTTCTTTGGTACAAAAATTGATTCATTTTCAACAGAAATACATCCAAAACCATGCCATCCGACAAGGCATGCGGGAAAAAGTTCATGTCAAATGTTACATGCGTAGGCAACTCTTCGCAAAATTGATGTACACATGCGTGGTACGCAAATCAAAACATGCGCGACAAAGTGCGTGACGACATCATGATGAAAATTGAGAAGAGCGATGTCTCATCCGCAGATTTATTTTAGACAGAAAAAAGGATTATTTTGTCATCAGGACCACCAACAGTTTTTTCCCAGGAAATAAATGCTGCTACAGTTGTAAGATTTTTTCAGACTGCATCCGTCCAAATAGGGGCAGATATTACCTCCTTTTTCCGTGGAAATTCCGCGGAAATGCTCTCAACACAGCAGTTTTCCAAGCGACACGTGAATCTAACGGAGTAAAAAATAATGAGTTTGGTCGTAGCTCATCCCAGAAGCAAACATTGTCTGACCACATTCATTCATTTTCCACAAACCAATAAATTACGCTCCTTTTTAAATAAGACGACATCACTTCTAGCCTTATTAGTGGAGAATACCCCACATATTTCGGATGAAAAACTCCCAATTCTTGGGAAACGTACTGGCTGAAAATGTAAACTTCAAAGCCTCAGTTTTGTACAAAGCCTGAAACTCGGGGGAACATTCCTGTTTTTCGGATATTTCCTGCTAAATATGTTGGAAATGCAGGGAATTCTAATGAAATGATACGGACTAAGTGCTGGGATTTTTTGTATTTAGACTGAGAGGCTGAGCCTACGAGCACCCTCTCCCCTCCCACGTGAAGCTGGGACCAAAATTAAAAGCATCTGAGTAGGTGCATATCTTATAATTTCGCCTTTGCCATTTGGCCAGCTCAGCAGACTAACAATTAAAAATCGTCCATCAGCTAGAATGTTTATACCCCCACGAAATGCCGAATAAACCTGCGCCATATTTCCCCATTCCTGAGCGATGGCACTGTCCTCGGGTAGCAATGCACTGATCGAATTAAATTATTTGCAAAATCAGATCATATATCGAACGTGTACGACGACATCGTGATTAATATGATCAAAAACGACGAAAACAACATTGATTCAAAGATGACCAGGGAAGAACTTGTTCTGCAGTTGAAAGATGGGTTCGCTACGAGCAAGACGGAGGGGGAGCAAAAGGTTTTCTTCTGCCTACTAGCAGCACTGGCAGCAAAGACAACAACGATGAATATACGTACACCGAATAAACAAAAGCTGAAAGGTTTTTAGTTTCTTTTCCTTCATACTCCATGCAACTGCGGCGGGGACAGGGACATCAAGATGAAATCATATCGCTCATACCCTTTTTATTTAAACCAAGGGTCACCATTCTAAATGATTTTGAATACCTATATTCTAAAGTGCTGGTTCGCTATCAACAGTCATCCAATCACGATTTCTACTTTGTACTATAGTGTTTTCAACTAGAGGGTTGGATATCCATCGATTGCAAAGGAGCTGTCACAGGTATTATTAGGGGTTTTACTCATCATTTCCACATGGATAAATGGCAGCGAGATAGATCATTTTCAAATATTCATGATGGTATGATTATTATTTGCGTTTGGTGACTTTAAACCAAGGTCAAATGTCAAGCAAACCCATCGGTGATGAAAACCAAAAGATGATCTCAAGATATCTTTCAACAGTGTCAGGTAGACAGAATAGCTCAGAATATGAGGATGCCATCAACCATATCTGTGTTCTAGTCGTTATTAAAATATGTTTTAAAGCAAACTTACTATGCGCTGCTTCTGGCTTCTTACGCATTGGCCACCAGGTCTCTCATGCATCTCTGATTTATGTACCAACACAGGGAAGTTCACGAGCTCAGAACAAAACAGTCGTACCAACACAGGAAAGTTCACGAGCTCAGAACAAAACAGTAGTTTGACACCACCGAAAGGACAGCTCCAGCTCAATGTGTTATTATTAGCGAATTCTAAATCTATTTCCCCAAACTAATGTGGTGGGTGTGCACCAGACAGACAGGCAGATAGATGCGATAAAACCATTCTACCTCTCGTTCTGAATTTGGTATGATGTTAGGTAAAGAACAAGCGCTTTGGAGACATAAGCCTCCTCGGTGATTAAAACCTAAAGCATGCCTACAGTGTTGAACATTTGCTCAGTAAAATCAGGGGGAAATAACCTGGGGCACTCTCTCTTCTTTACCATGCATGCTATTAGGAGCGCTCTCTGTGGGTCAGCAAAGTCTGCAGCTAGAGCTAGTGAAAGCAACAACGGATTCTCGAGCGGAGGTCAAATACTAAATATCATTGCGGTTATACGATGGAAGCAACTACTGAGGATGAAATTTATTTTAAATGTAGTTCCATATAGTATTCGATGCAATGCTGAATGTAGTATGGTAGTATGCTGTACGTTGGTTTGAATCCCATCTCAGCGAACCACATTAGTTCAATCTATATTCTCTTTCCTTCTCTCTCTCTCTCTCTCTCTCTCTCTCTCTCTCTTTCCCTCCCTCCCTCTCTCATTTACTCTCCATTCCATATACCAAACAGGCTCTCCGCACCGTCGTAGCCACTATCATGCGACAGGGCCAAGATGGATCTCCAGATGAGTATATGTGCCAAGGTGCTTCATCAGCACCAGAGTGAGAGGGGAATATACTTACTAGCTTACTGGAAGGAAAGTGGCGGAAGGCAACTCGTTATGCTGTTATTGCCGATATCTACACATACCTGTCTTGGTTTTCGGAAATGTTTTGCTGATATAACCTTTCAGCACGCCAATGACTATCATATTAACAAGTTGAATTGATTAGGAAAGCTCATGGCAAATTGCGCCGAGTGGACATTTTCACATCTTGACTACGATGGCCCTCGCTACTACCGCTCTGTCTTTGAAAGTGTTAACAAGTCTAAGCTGCCAGGTTTTTCCTTCTTCCCCGCTATTTAAACCCTCACATTTGGAATCCTGTGATATATAAAGTATTTTGCGCTATTTTATAATTCGAATATGTTGTATATATATATATATATATATATATATATATACATATATACATATCAGTTTCTCTAGCAGGGTTAGTGTCAAGCTATCTTATTCCTGGTAAAAACTAGTGTAAAAATAAGAAAGAGGTGACTGTACGGTCGGACACAAACTATTGATCGTTTCCCTTAATTGATGAGATGATTTGAAGAATATGATAACTATTTCGACTTAATAGGATTGATTTTGTAGGGTTCAAGATGCCGACAAAGTCCATTCATATCAGCCAGCCCGACTTCACTCCTACTGATCTTCCAGTACTATACAGAGATTGCATGAATTGTTCTTAGGAAGGATTATCATTTCCTAATGTATACGCAACCAGCTGCTGCCTTTTCTATCTTTCTTACCTACCTACGATCACCACAATGGGTAGGTTTGTCTGAAGCTTTCTAAGGGGAAATCAACCCATCTGACTACGGGACAGGTTTTTTGGGAAATGTTCGGTGAACTCCATGTAGGCACCGATCTTACTGTTTGCGGTTTTATAAACCATAGAAAGCCCGTGGTAATGCAGACACATCCCAGACAAACATCCAACAAACCGTTGATATGTAATCCCTCATGCTTCGTTGCGTTTTTCTCTCCTGTAGGTGCGTGTTGATCATTATGCGAATGGCTTTACCTTTCGAAATGAAATCAAGGTATTTAAGAGTAAATACAGATAGCTAAAGCGGAGAACTCTGGCGAAAACCTTGATTAATACTCCTGTAGAATTATGTTAATGGAGAATATGGTGATGTTGTAATGTAATCAACGCATTAGTCTACTTTAAGCATCATTGATACTAACGCAGTATCGTAAGTCGTAGCATCTCTGTTCTCTAATTATTTTCACGTATGCGTATGCATAAAGGTTAGCGCAGAAAATCCATATTGATAAAAACATTCATTTTAATTCTCCAATAAATCGCAAGGGATACTGGAACCGTACCGCCGGACAATTTATGCTACATGCTAACTGTTCTGCCTTTGGGGAGCAGCACTTATGGGGCAACTTTAGGATGGGTCGTTGAAACATGTGCAACTACATAAGACTTTATCAGTATGATATACTTGTAAATTCATAAATAGAGATGAATATGTGCATTTATATATATATATATATATATATATAATATAGTTATATATATAATACATATATTATAATACATGTGTGTGTGTGTGTGTGTGTGTGTGTGTGTGTGTGTGTGCGTGGGTGTGTGTGTGTTTTTGTGTGTATAAAATCTGGAAGGATTTTCATCGAACATATGTTCACTTAGCATTAAAGAGGGAGTGGGATAGTTATAGTAGCAATAAAGATCTCGGGATACAATCTAAATAAATAGTCTTAATGTTGGGTTCTTAACTTATTTCTACTTTTCTTTTTCTCCTCATATTTTTATCCAGGTGACAGAGCAGTTGCATTTGCTCTTCTTCAGAATCTTACCGAAGGTCTTTCGTGCATCCATATTCTCTCCATTCACTTTTGAATGATATCCAAAATATTAAGTTCGTAGAGAAGAGGAGATTTATCAAGCTATGGTTCAACCAGGTACAGATTGGCGATGGGATTTTGAAAAGGTTGACTATGAGCAGAAAGCATCAACATCAGCACAGAAGGTAATTTAGAATTGTCAACTATTCCTAGCCTTCTACAAACAGATTCGCGAATGCTTTTTAACTTTAACACAGATTCCTGAGGATGACAACCATGACGTTCTAAGCAAACGTGTGGAGATAGATGGCCAATGACCCATCAACAAATATGCAACGATTGTGAAGATGCAAGTGCAAGAAGGCACTGCAATGACACACCTTTGCAAATGCTAGAATGTTCACAAACATGATTGATGAGAACAGACTCATTTTCATCCATTCACATCATGAGTCTTTGACCATTTTGCAATTGAACAAGCAAGATTTGTTCTTGGTGCACCTGTGCACATGTTGCAGATCTCAAAATTCGACAATGGTCCGAATCACTTTCATGCCTCATGGTTTGACACCAATTTCGTCATTTTGTTGCGAAATGGCTGTTCACATTCCAGAAGAAACGTGCACGCATGAAACGCAGGAAGTGAATGGCACATCGCATGGTGCAATCATTGGCACAGTTGTGAGCAAGTTGTGCACGAACAAACACCACATTGAAATGGATCTAGCAATCAACTCACACGATGAGATGCAAAAGGAGGTGATCCAGTCTGGCAGTGATCGTGGCACGAAACGAACTTTCACTCCATGGAAATTGAAACGAAAAGAGGAAACGTGACAGCACCATCGTGACGTTCTGGTGTTGTCCGACGCCGTCCTTGCTAGCTTGTGCTGGTTGTGGTCCTTGTGCACGTGCCACTTCAGTGCAGCTAGCTAGCTAGGCAGGTGATTTTCATTTTTTGGAGCGTCACCAATTTTGCAATTTTTCAAAAACTGCTTGCTTGTCACCTAGCTCCCCCCATGCTAGCATGCCACCACCATGCAACCTGGCTAGCTGGCAATCATTCATCAACAAACTCTCACAACACACACACGCATCATTGAGGTCATTCCCAGCAGAGAAATGGCAACAGAACCAACAGAAATGGCCTTCATTTCCACTGAAATTGCAAGGAAACCACGTTGGAGTGCTTTGTGCGTCAACTGCTGAAAAGGAAGCCTTAAATTCCCAAGAATCGCCTCCGAAAGACAGACATCAGTCATTTACGACAATAGATTTTTGTTGTCGTAATTTGAAAACCAACTTCTTTTTAAGCTTCGGTAGATTTATCGTAGAAATATAGAAGTTTGAATGAAATTCCGCATATCCGCATCGGGAACAAAAACTAGGGTTACGTGTCTGTGAGTATTGCACTGCGGCCTCACAACCGTGCTTCACCCGTGCCTCAAACCCAGCCAACAAAATGGAAATGGAGTACGATCTTCGCTGGGTTGTGAGCGATGCCCTCAAATTTGGCATGTGCCTCGTGCAAATATTTTGGTCCCTATCGACAAACGTTGGAGGGAACCTCAACATGAAATTGATCAAAAGGTTCGTACATGGACTGTGTTTATTTCAAGACACAAGCTCCCATCCTATGATTGTATCAATTAAAACATACAAGAAAAACACCTTGTGTAAAACTTTACTAATTTCTCTCAAACTCTCAAAAGCATTTCGATATTTCGATGTTAATCATACGAAATACTGTCCTAATTATGCATTAAGGACGGCAACTTTTGACGCGTTTATATGGGGAACATTTTACTTTGGGGCTCATGATCCATTTACCTACGGTTGGCGAGCTTATCACGCTCTTAACTCACTCGGAATAGTACGTTATCTACCTGAAATAGTGTACGAGTTGAGCAAGTCACTAATTATGTTTTCTATTTTATTCATAGACCATTCTCTTGTCTTTACTATTGGTACTTGAAGCATAAGTGTATGTATTTTTCTGTGTAAATTGAGAATGCCACATTATGTTTTCAGTACCTAACGCTGATAGTATCTAATGCATCCTATTCTGCTGCAAATGTAACGATGAGAAAGCCCAAGTATTCTTCTATCATAGTTCAAATCGGTAGTTCTTTTTATATTAATTATATTTCACAAGGAACTCGTTCTCATCTCTCCGCACAAATTTTAATAGGTATCATTATTACCTGGGTTATAATGTCTATATCAATAATTGGGTTACAAGTTACGGACGACTTTCGCTTCAATGCGATTAAGCATCTTGCCATAGGTTTGACAATTGCCGTCGCCGGTTCATTATATACATATTCGTTACGAAGGCTCAAGGGCTTCATTGCATCAACTATACCAAAATCTACGACTGTGTCATCTGTTAAGTCCTCCACATATTACGGGGTTGGGACAAAACTAAGCGTCAATTCACCATCGCAGGGTCAAACCAACTCGAAACATCCAATGTTGAATGGAACATTTCAAGATGAAGATAGCCAAAAAATTACAGAAGTTCCTAAAAATATGGTGGAAATCTCATCGCAAGATGCAAACTCTGCCTCTACATTTACCGTGCGGCTTAAAAATGCGGACAAAAACACAGCTGTTCCTGAGAGAAAAAGTCTACAAAAGTTGTCAACAACGCGCACTGAATTTGCTCCCTCGCGCATTTCAAAAGTTAAAAGTCAAAGAATGCAGAGATCTTTGGAGATCATTAAAAGATTGAACAAGTTGACTATAATATTTGCCATCTTGGCTCCGGTT
This sequence comes from Bigelowiella natans CCMP2755, assembly GCA_000320545.1. Classification (NCBI taxonomy): domain Eukaryota; phylum Cercozoa; class Chlorarachniophyceae; genus Bigelowiella; species Bigelowiella natans. The sequence continues at coordinate 84,357 of ADNK01003464.1, read as the reverse complement.
GTTGCGGTAAGTTTTTTGGTCTACGGTATGTATCAGCTAGAAAAAGATATTAGGTACTCAGAGCAATGGCAATCCGAAAGACGAGATTATCATGCTGATATTGACTTTGGGATGTGGATTGGAACCATAGCTAATGGTTACTTTTTGCTCTATATTTCGAGGCAGTAGTTTTGATTATTCAACTAAGGATACTTGTTACATTGAGCTTGAATGCGTGCTTGTAATCTCGCTTGAGGGCACTTATTACTTTGAGCTTGAATGCGTGTTTATAACCTTGCCTGCTATGTCAAACAAAATGCACAGGCACAAGTGACCTAAATGTAGAAATGCATGCGACTTTGTTACGCTAGTACGTATTAACAGTGCAAATAAGCATTCCCGTTCTTTGTGTGCTGCACAGCCTGCAGGATACGTGTTCTAAGTTTTAGATGTATGTCGGCCAACTTTGGACAGACCTAGAGAGAACGATGTGCACACTGTGAACGACGTGCGCACACTGCGTGTCTAGGTACATGCAAATAGGTGGACTAAATGGGATCTAGGGGTGTCTGGGTGGGCACATTTAGACTGGAGACAAAGTGCACAGCTGCATGCTAGCATTGCTGCGCGCCATTTGATGATGTCAAACTTTGCACCTACTAGCCTAGCTAGCTAGCTAGCTCTAGAGCTGGCAAAGGCATGTACATGCGATGTCATGATGATGTGGCAATGTCTACGAGACTGCGTCATGGTGCACATGAGAGTAGAATAGTGGAGTGTGCTAGCGTGTTCAGCGCATGCACACGACTCTAGGACTAGACGACAGAATGCAGCTCTAAAACTATTGCAGCCTCATTTGCAGGGGAGAATCTGACAAGCTAAGCAAAGTCAATAGCGCACCAGCTCATGCAAATCTAGAAATTGTTTGTCTGTCAGCAGTGGCTCAAAAAACATGTAAGAGAGATAGGGAGGGGGGAGAAGGCGCGCTCTTTAAGTTCATGAGATGAAAATTTTGTTTGAAGAATTTATGATTGCCGTTCCTACATGAGTAAAGTCATTAAATAATTGCATAGCACGTGCCCCAATTTGGATGCCATGCGCAGTCAATTGTCAATTGTGATCCCCGATAATATCATTCTTAGAGTTGGGCAAATATCTAAACAGTTGCTTATATCATTTTTCAGGACTCATTCTACTAGGTCCTATGTCTTCCTCCTTAGGCTCTTTACAGACGTGTTTCGTAAAGCTGTTTTAGGTGTTTTGGTCGATGAAAGAAGTTGTGGCTTCACTGCACCCTGGGATGGAACGAGCATTTCTGCACAATCAGTTGTCTTCCATATGTGTTGAACCTTTTTGTCTCTCGACATTGCTACATTATGCGAGTTCTTCCACTGTGAGAGTTTCATTCCATCAAAGTATAATCCCGGTCCTCTGCGCGCTGTGTTCGGTGTGGGAGCTTTATAGGTGAACCGAGCTTTTGAAGCGCGGAAGCCTGGGAGAGGCGAGCGGCGAAACATAATGGCGCTTTGCGACCTACCACTCTTTGGAGAATACATGCCCGGACCTGGACTAGACGTCGAGGTTGCACTGCGGAGTCGTTGCATCTTATTCCGAAATGGTGAAGAAACGAGCTTGCTCCAGTTCTTATCTCTGCAAAGATTGTACGCCCCAACGCCAGGTGCGTTATGACGAACCTTTGAAAATCGTATCGCATTGGGGAACTGCATCATAGCTGTGGATGCCGGTTTTTCCGGCTCGTTTACATACTTTCCAGGCCCCGGATTAAACTTCTCGGGTTCAGCCATGTCAATGGGCACGAACCGAAATTGCCTTCGGTTGGACGAACCAAACGCAGGACAACTCTTGGGCTTACCATAGGGGCTCGAATCACAATCTATCAAACCTGGTCGGGGGCCTTTAACGGGAGCAAAAGGTCTAAATCCTCTCTTTTTGATGTACCTCTCCTCTTGGTTCCAGACCTTTGGCCGATGCTCCACCAAACCGTACTTTGCACTTAGCTTATTGCTCTTGCCGGCGTTCAGATGGATCTTCTTTAAACTTTGCACTAGACCATAGTTGGAAGATGTGTTTGTGATTATGTCCTTTTGCGTAAACAGTTGTTTCGCTTTTGTCATCAACCGAAGTCGGGGCACCTGACGGGGTCTTGGAGCTTGATTGACATCGCCACTACTTGTTGAAATTAAGTCGCCCGTACTGCTACCAATGTCCGAGCTCTTCCTCGAAATTTCGATCTCAAGGAAATTCCCAGTTTTCAAGAACGCGCTTTCTTTTGTTCCTTTCATCGACCTGTCTTTTCGAAAAGAGCTATCTCTATAATCACGGCCGCCAAGATCAGCGACCACCTTCGTAGCCTCGCTTCGAATCAACTTTGAGGGCTTCGGTGCCAATGCAGTGGGCACAAATACTCTACTCCGAGAGGAGCTAGACACCGTCTTAGCAGATTTTGGACTCTCCATGTTTCCACCAATTAGTCGGTGCTCAATCAACGACGTCTCTTCGCACTAATCAACCCCAAAATTTCGCCCTTCCCACAATCAAAACGCCCAAGTGAATTTTAAGCTGCCCAGAAGGAGGCTGGACAACTTCAGAACTACTTCGAGTAAGCAGATACGCACCGCACCTCACACACCCTCAGCTCTCTTTTCCTAAACGAAATGTGCAAGGGTTGGCTATGCGATTAATAACCGAAATATCAGAAACCGATGTGTCGCCTAGATCAAAATCCCATGTATTTTGTTCCTCTTAATATACAATAAATCATTTGTATTCTTTTTTTTTTTGAGTAGGTTGGCTACATATAAGTCCTCGATTTATCGCATGCGACAAGTAATAAAGTTGTCTCACATCTAAAAATGCATAATTCGTGTAGACTGCGTCGGAGAAGCACACTACTCGTACTCGGAGAAGCAAATCTATCTCATCCGCCCCCCACCCACTTTCTCTCGCCCCGGAGTGAAACCAACGAACCAAAATTTGACCATGAGCAAGATCGAACAAGAATTTAAAGATGTCACCTTCGACGACAATGCTTTCGTCGCCCTGCTAGGTTCATATTCCTAGATAGTTGCACCATCAAGCGCCCTGATGTCCTTTCTTTACTCGCCATCTCAGAGAAGCTTATCAGCGAATCAAAGTATCTCCAGAACGACCCAGGGCAGGGTTTGATCCCACAGGTATGAAAAGAGAAGGCGGGCTGTGAATGGTTTCATCCAGAATGGAGCCCGCTCCTATTTTTTTATGATTCGTAATTACAGGAATGTAAGAGTGCGGCGCATGTTGAAGAATACCTGAAACCATATATCGGAGAGGTACGGTCAACTTCAAATAATTTCTTACCAATTCATCCATCAAACTTTATTTATGGAAGAAGGTAGTACGAAAATGAGTAAGGTTTCATCCTCCATACTGTTGTTGTCCACAGGGCGGCCCACTGAAATTCGAGAAGCTTGAGTATGAGAAGGGGCGACCAAACGTCAAGATTACTTACCAAGGTAATATACCTCAGCAAAATTTATACAATGTAGGATGACGTGGATACGACCAAGTAGATGTCGTGACAACCTAAATCGTATCCTCCTCCATCCATCCATCACCACCAGGGTCCGATAGTAAGGAGACAATTGGAATCATAGGCTGCCATCTCGACGTTGTCCCAGCAAATCCAGAGAAGTAACTTACTCTCACTATATTACGCCAATGGTTCGAATAATGAAGCGGCCATCAATAGTATCACTAGCATCGCCATAATCTTTCTCTTCTTCGTTGTTTATCCTATTATTTAGATGGGAGGTTGATCCTTTCAAGCTGACAATTAAGGGAGACAAACTCTACGGACGAGGGACGACGGATTGCCTCGGCCATGTAGCCATGGTGCTGCTTTATATATAACACATCATCCAGCGTCTTTTTTCCTTATGGTGCTCATGCTGCTTATGCGAATTAATTAGGTGACAATGCTTATGGCCTCACTGGCAAAGAATAAGCCAAAGCTCAAACGCACTGTTGTTGCACTGTTCATTGCGTCAGAAGAGGGGGGGGGACCGGTAAGACAGCAATTCATAGGAAGTTATCTAGCATCACCCACTAGCGTACAATCCTAATAACAGCAACAATGAAAAGGGTCATCTTGCAGAATAAGGACTTAGCTGCTAATTTCAATACGCACTACCTCTTTTGCTAGCTCATTTACTGCTTCCTTTAAATCTCTCACTTTTGATCCAATGGAATCTAAACGTAGCTATCGCCATGGATGCATCATCCTTTGGTATGATTCAGGGTGTGGGTGTGGATATGGTGGTCAAACATGGCAAGATCAAAGAGCTTCACAACGGGCCTGTGTTTTGGGTGGGTAGCATATCCACCAATTCCGACGAAATCTTGACAAATGCCGTAGTGTGTTGTCCATTCTTTTTCAAAAACCATCTTCTGAATATTCATTGTGAAAATTGGTAAACATGCAAGAAAGACGATTTTTGCGCCTTATTCATGCTCCTCCTCCCCCTCCCACTCTACCACTGCTACATGATGATGATGATGATGAAGATGAAGATGTTTATTATTATTATTTTGATATATCAGGTGGATAGTGCAGATTCCCAGCCTTGCTGCGGTATTCTAACAATGACATCGACATTGATGATGATGATAATAATAATAATAATGATCATGATCATGAACATAATCATCACCCTGCTCAAAGCTATTTTATAGGAGAAGAATGAGTTTTTGATGATACTGCTGCTTTTGCTTTTGCTGCTGCTACTACTACTACTACTGGTGGTAGGTACCGCTGGTAGCATTCGATGGCACCTTAAATTCACTGGAAGAATCTTCCATTCTGGGCTACCCCACAAGGTAGGAGGAGGAGGAGGAGGAGGGGGGTTTCTTTTTTAAAGCTTGTTGTAGTGGTACTGGTGGTAGTAGTAGTAGTAGTAGAAGTAGTAGTAGTAATAGTAGTAGTAGTAGTAGTATCCTGTAGGAAAGCAAGAAAAGGCTACTACTACTACTACTACTACGCTGCGCCCTTATATCTCCACACGTCGTCAAATGTATCTGTAAATGAGTCAGAACAGTTCCATGAAACCATGACATGTGTTTGAGCGATTCTCCTCTCTCTCTCTCTCTCTCTCTCTCTCTCTCTCTCTCTCTTCATTCGTAACATAATACTCACTCCAGGGCATCAATGCATTAGAGCTTGGCATGGAAGCACTCAAAGGTAGGTGCCTCATTCATGGATTCATTATCTACCTACTATGTACTTATTAGCAGCCATATGGTGGGTTGTGCGGCGATGAACAACGTCTGTATCATTCTCACCACCATCGTCACTGGCATGTATATATAATGTATACTCATCTACATTTTGTGTAAGCATTTCCTTTGCCGTTGTACTTGAAAGTCCTCCAGGATAAGTTCTACAAAGCATTCCCCGCCCATGAGCTCGAGAAGAAGTATAAGTTCATGTGCCCAAGGTAGGTAGGTGGGTAGGCTGCAAGAAACGTAGTAGTAGTAGTTGTTGTTGTTGTTGTTGTTGTTCTTATGATCTTTGTGTGGCATATTGCTGGCAATCCTGTTCCTTGTCGTCTGCTGATTTATTATGTTTTGTGTATTACTGCAAAACAACTCAAACAACAGCACGATGAAGCCCACCCAAATGGAGTGTGCGAAAGGGTCGCTCAATCAAATCCCACGGCAGTGTGTCATTTCCGGTAGGTTGATAATTGCTTCTCACTGAGCGGTGGGCATTTTCTCCGGAGAATGAATGTCTGTCGTTTATCATCACGTTTGGAACAGCCAAGCAATGCTTTCCATCTACGGATGTTGTGTTAATTGTGAGAGACGAAGAGAGGAGATTATCCGACGTTCTTCGGTGGGAGTAATGTTCAAGATTTCATGTTTTTTTGGGAGGGAGGGGGGGGGATTTGGAGGTGTATCATCTATGTTCTTCCTTCCTGTTTCAACTCCTCGTTTTCTCTTTCATCCACCCGTCCTCTTCCCCCCCCTTCTACTGCTTTACCCTACTTACTTCTCGTTATCCCACGATGACACGTACGATGGCAGGAGACGTACGTTTGACCCCTTTCTATGACATCAAGGAGTTGTACGACAAGGTGCTATTAGAGACCGACTGTTACAGCAGTACATCGATGCGTAGTAAGTTACTACTATATACTAGCAGGAGGGGGGGGGGAGGAGAAGAGGGGGGGGGATATTACTCCAATGGGGGTGTAAAAGGGGGGGGGTATTCTGCCTCTCCTTTTGGCCACCCGATGTGTGCTGCTGCTGCTTAAGTCGTCTCCTTGCTGATACCGTCATGCCTTCTTACTCTTACTTGGTTGTGTGTGGAAAATAATACCCAACAATGTACTACTGGCAGATGGAGAGCTGGGTGAAAGACTTGAACGACAACATAGAGAAATTGCCTACGAGGGGACCAATGAGGTCGTTCATGAGGGAGAAAGAGAGAGAGAGAGAGAGATCATCAAGTGGAGATGTATGCTGAATATGTGTGTGTGTGTGTGTGTGTGTGTGTGTGTGTGCTTGATCTGTGTAATAATATTAACAAGTTCTTGTTGAATATGTGTATTATTCTGCCAATTCGCAGCAAGTACGTGCTGGAGGGAGACGACGTAGATATTAAACGAGGTAGTGATGTTGGATGTCAATGAAGAATGAAGAAATCAACCAACGACGGCCCAAACATGCTACCAGGATCATACACTTCATTAGCTGTCATAAGTCATAACAGAAATGAGTTCTCTTTCTGACTGATGATGATGGTGGTGATTATCGTTAGCATCATCATCGTGTCTCGTTGCCATCGTCGTTAATGCACGTATTGTACAACCCATCATCTCCCCTTCTTGTTCTCCTTTCAGGGGTTATCGAGTTGGAGTGGGGAGCTTCTCTCAAGGATTGCCGGTAGTTCTTTTATTTGTGATATCCTTCATCCTGTTGTTCTTGCTGTAAGCAATATATCTCATACTGCTTGTTGTGCTGTCAAAAAGACACATGGAAGGCATTGCCTGCGACTTAAGCTCTGTGGGATTTAAGGTGAGGTGGATTTATTGATGATGATGATGATGATGAGGAGGAGGAGGAGGAGGAGGAGGAGGAGGAGGAGGAGAACCACAAACGAGCTCCTAGACTGTAACGCATAACCGCGAATGAAAGGGATGGAAATCTCTCTCTCTCTCTCTCTCTCTCTCTCTCTCTCTCTCTCTCACCACGCACACCTAAGACTACCACTACACCTAGTCCCACTCCTCAATTACACACAACAGGCTCTTTGCGACGCAACTGCTGCTGTCAAGGGCAAGGTGGTGTTCTCTCACTTATTATGGAAATCTAGTTAAGGAAAGATGCATGCATTGAATAATACATTAGTCGTATGTAAGCAATGCTAAATTGTGTGCTCGTTGATGCATCATCGTGCTAATAATGCTCTTGCTTTGGGTTATAACCACCACCACCACCTATTGTTATTGTCGCACTAATAATGCTATTGCTCTGGGTTGTTACCATCACCACCGCCTATTATTATTATTGTCAGGCTGCACCCTACTCTATCACGGGAAGCTTGCCGCTTGTCAGAGAAATGCAGAAAGAAGGTAGTAGATTGTAAGGGCAGAGAATCAAGAGGGGAGGGGAGGGGAGGTAACAGTGAAGTCATTGCAGAGGTTTTATAAATGCGAGAAGCCTCTCATGATTTTTGTGATTAAACAGCAGCAAATAAGCCAATGTTTTGCGCAAAGAGTGCTCAATTCGAATATGCAATTGAAGAATTGTGTGAATATTTATGTAACTTATTAATCGTAGGCTTTGATCTGCAAATTACGGGATTTGGACTGTCAAAGACGTATCATGCGGATAACGAATATGTTCTTCTTTCCGACATGAGAGATGCATTCAAGGTTCTGTCGCTGCTTATCCAAAAATGCGAGGACAGCGTGTAATGATCGATCAGGTGGTGATCGATTTCGATCGAGTAAGTAAACGATGTCTAGATATGTGCAACAATGGCGAACTAAGTAGGTAGTAGCATCTGGATGTCTAGATATGCGTTGTTATGGTTGTTTTAATGTAGCACACATCTTCAGACATGTCTTAATGTACACATCTAGCCATTGCTATGTAGCGTCGTCTCACACGCCTGAATACAACTAGACAAGAGCGACCATTCTAGCATTGTGTTGATGCGGGGCACACATGTGTAGAGCTATACGCTCTAGCGCTGGTAGCGCGTTGTTGGTAACTATCACATGCGCTAAGTTTTGCACGATCTAATCGACATGTAGTTGGTCACAAGATCGACTTGCAAAAACTGGTTTGTGCACTACTAGACTATGCGCTATGTCTAGCTAACTCTAGCTAGTAAGATCGCCGAACGTTGAGTCTTGACGCAACATTAATTTGATATGTACATCAATCTAGCAATCACGCACACGCTAGCACGCTAGCTAGCTCTACTAGTATAGAGCTAGCATGCGGTCTCATATAGCTCATGCTAGCATGCCAGCACCACACTAGCTAGCTAGCACACTAGCACTAGAGCACTAGAGCACAAATAATGGGGGCGTACATTCATTGCGGTGCACACTACTAGACTAGCACACCTCGACACGCTACACACTAGCTAGCAAGCACGCTAGCACAACACACAAATCATGATGATGCTAGGTACGATTACGATCATCTACGCTAGCAGCTACCATGTCCAACATGCTACATGTACATTATGCGACATGCGCATATAAATTACTCGACGAGCAGGCACATTGATCAATTGTCAGCGCTACGTGCAGCTGCGTTTCATCACCACCTTCTCACACCTGTATTATGACTTTTTCATTTGACTTTCAACAGTCAACTTGCGGTGTGATCAGCTGCCTGCCTATATTTGTCAAACCTTCCTCTTCGTCTCACTTTTGTTCGATATTCTTCCCCCCCCCGATGGTAGTATCCCATTGATACGACTACTCGCACTCTTATGTGTAGGAAATTTGGTTTTGTTCACGGCGTGCCTCTTATTATCGTCGTTGGCTGTTTGAATTAGCCTTTCTCTCCTCAAAAACTGCAACAAATGCTTGTTGTACACCCCCCCTTCCGTGAGGTTGATTTCTGGTTCCCATGTACGTTCATCGTAGCCGCACCACTTGACTTTGTATATCCATCCAATTCCCTCCTCCCATCTTCTACCTTCTATTACTTCAGTTGAGTATTCATCACCTGCTGCCCCCCCCCCTCCCACAAAATGGCTGTCACTTCTGCTACTGCTACTTCTGTATCCGCTTGAGCTTTTGTTACCGCCTCATATGTGTGCGAGAGAGGGAGAGAGGGAGAGAGGGGGGAGGGGGGAAGGGGGAGAGAGATAAGACTAAACGATTAAATTGCACGCATGAATGCATAATGTGATGATCATAAATCATGAATCATGCTATTCTTCTTCAACTCTATCTATATCTCTACCTTTGGGTCTTTTTCGCAGCATATCACGGCCTCCTATGCCCTCTCCCCCTTCCCGACGTCTTTTTTTCATAGCAGCACCCCCTTCCTTTGAGAGGCTTGTGCGGTGTTTAATCGATCGGTGCCGATTCCAAGTGCGGGTCGATCGAGCAGTTTTCATGCGAGATAGTCCTGTCTTCTTCCTCTTCTTCTTCGCAGAAGGCTTTGAAACACTTGAGAAAATCAACTTTGATCCCTTAGACGCAACAGTAGTAGTAGTAGTAGTAGTAGTAGTAGTAAGTTGTGCTTTAGATGCAGCAGCAGCTGCTGCCGCAAGGGCATGTACGCCGTCCATCGAAGTTGCCTTCACTTCTGAGCTAAAGTCGTTATCTTCTTGCTTATTTTGCTCATCTTCTGCTTTGATATCGATGCTGTTGGTGATTATAGAGTTTCTATCAGGTATATTATCCGCTATATGTGCCTGGTTGGGATCAAGATATTTTGTTGTGGCTTTGCAGTTTTGCAATAATCCAGTCTCTTTATTGTGTGGATTGCCATGCGAAATAGCAGGTACGTTCGCTACAATCGGCCCTTTTTCTACGCATACATTCTCCTTCCCATCAACAAGGGATGAAGTAGTACTGCTTGTTTTTCCTACCATCAGACTTATGGCCGTTGAATTAGCTGCTGCAATAGCAGCATCATTAGCCACAGAAGTTGTTTCGGTGATAGCGTATCGCCTTCTCCCTATTTGTTTAACACTGTTGGCCACCACCTTTTCTCTCATACTACGTGCTATACGCCTCTGCATAGCGTAGAAGTAGTTTTTCACTGCGTTGTCAGATCTCCCGGGCATCGATTTAGCAATCAGGCTCCATTGCTTTCCATGCTGTCGATGTAGAATAGAGAATAACGTCTTCTCCTCAAGGGTGAAAGCCCCCTTTTTTAACGAGGGTTGCAGCTGGTTTGTCCATCGTGCTTGGCATTGTTTTGCAGTCCTTCCCGTGTCCATTTTGCTGGCGATTTGTTTCCAATTATTACATCCTAGCTGCCCACGCAGCTCCATCAGCTTTGCATCCTCCTGTGCATTCCAGCAATTTCGCCTTCGTTTCTCCCCCTTAGTATTATTATCTGCCAAGATACTCTTTTTCTCAGCTACACTGGATGTAATTGAAGGAAGGGAGGCAGATGGCGACGCTGCTGCCATTACCAGCTGGTTTCCTGTAGGGTTACCGAAATTTGTGTTTGTTGAAAGAGAATTTGCTTTTTTTATGGAGGCTGCTGTTTGGGTTGCAGCTGTACAAGAATACATATCATGATTTGTAGATTTCGTGCTGAATTGAAGATTTTTTTGTGCCCTGGCAGCTGTTGTCTCTGGAGAGGCTTTACGGCCATCCCCCCCCCCTAACCGTGGCTGCAACATTAGATTCGCAGTACCTCCGATTGGAGTGACGTTTATACTTTTATCGTGCCTAGCTAACATCTCCCTGAGATCAGCCTCTACTGAAGGAGGAGAAATAGACTCTTTATGTGCCGCAGCTGTACGAACAGATTGAATGTTTTCGCTTTTTGGACATGACGGTAACATCGAATTGAGAACTGCCATGTTCATAGGGCCGATGCTGTTATACCGACGCCTATTTCGATATTTATTCGAACTACTTTCGTCGCAAAAATGGTTCTGTGTCGCCCATTTTTTCACATCGTTCTCATAGAATACGCCACATTCTCCATCGTCGTATCTTACGATGTAGAGGTGCCGTCCCTTTGACCCCTTCTCGATTTCTACTTGACTCACAAAACCGTGATGGCCTTCGTTCTCTCCGTCAAATTTCTTGAAAATTCTCGTGCCAACACAGAAGAATGGCTTTCCTGAAATGTGTCAAAGACGTCAACATCGGCTGATTTTTGAATGTTACTGCACGATGACGGGTAGAACCTGCTCCTTTCTTCTCTTTAGACACTAACTGGGTGCTTTTCTGCTTGTTCTGAGTGACAACGCTAACCATCTTCGTTCCCCCCCCAAGGTTGGCAGCTGTTATTATTGTTATGCTTTCTAGCGGGTGCGTAAAACCTTCTTTTCCTTGCGCTGTGGGGACACTACTTCATTGGTACATGTAGTGCACCTAACAAGTCCTACTTGAATATCGCCAATCGCAGTTCATTTTGTACATGCGACGCTCGATTTAGCACGTCGCAATTGAACAATTCCAGCCGGTTCTCTTGTTTTGTGCATAGGTACTTCCTGCCGTCGATGTCGCGCAATATATGATTGGGTTTTGAGCCACTTTTATTGCCGCAGTGTGGAAAAGCTATGCGTATTGTGATACTTTGCGGATTGAAGGAATTTCAAAGAAAGGATATCGTTTTCAGATAGGAGACATCGGGAAGTTCTTGTCGCTCAAGAATTTCACAATTTGGAATCGGAATTAAGAACGGAGTCGAACCAAGCCAGAATCGACACGGTAATGGCCGCATCCCCTCCACCTGGCATTGCGCCTCTCTCGGGTATTCAAGTCCCACCCGGCTTGGGGAAAAACAGAGAGGGTCTTCACAGAATAGCCCCGCCTCCGGGAATATCGAAGACGGCTCATCGTATCCCACCAGGTTCATGCACTTCCTTTGAGTAAAACCTTGTAATACGCTTCATCTTCGCTGCTAAAGACCTCTATATTGTCAACAGGACTAGTGGCTCCGCCTCCCGGAATTTCGAAGAATAACACTAAAGCTAAAAATTCTTTTCCTGTTTCCTCTGCACCTCCTGGCTTACGTCTTCAAAGGGGTGATGAGAAAGGGGGGGCTGTAGATTGTGTGCCTGGAAATGATGACGGCGCTTCGACTTTTGTGCATCCTAGCCGCCAACATCTTGTTAGTTCCAGTAAATCAGAAACAAAATATGCCGGAATGCCACCCCCGTCAGCCCCTCCAGTGGATACCAAGGTACAGATACAGCAGCAGCAGCAGCAGCAGCAGCAGCAGCAGAGACAGCAGCAGCAGCAGCCTTCCTCGCTGGCTCAAGGCAATTCCTCCCCATCTACCCCTCTACCAGCCACATCATCACCATACCAGCCACATCTTGGTCCAGCCACATCATCACCATACCAGCCACATCTTGGTGGTGTTACTGGAATCTCTATGGCGCTCCGGATCGATGCCGCAGATGGACAAGCGTAAGCCTATCTATTTGTTTTCTGAGGGGGGGGGGGGAGATTTGAAGTATCCTCAGAACACAATGTGTAAATGCAAGAGGTTTATACCACTGAGCTTAAAGTACCTAGTTGAGCTCTTCTGGGTCGTAGGCGAAGCTCACTTAGTCGATGATTCGTGAAGGAGTGCAATCATTGCATTTTTGTTGACAGGTGTTTTATTTTTAGGTACACCGAGGCGCAGTTTATACAATACTACGGTCTAGAGCAAGGTTACGCCTCATCTTCACAGTAATCGTAGTTGAGAGATGGTGAGAATGACCAGAAGGAAATAGCAATTGAATGAGCGGTAATGACTTATTTCTTAACCCGGTTCTTAACACCATCTGTGCGCTACAACTACCACAGGAAGGAAAAGATACGCATCTGCTGCTGCTGCTGCTGCTGTCTCGGCCATGCCTTCACTCAGTAGGATGCAAGCAAGCGTGTTAGACCATGCTGCCGATAAAAACAATGATGAAATAATACCTGAAAACATGCGTATATAGTTGCATATACACACACACACACACACACACATACTCAAAGTGGGAATTGTTGTATGTATGTCGACTTCTTATAGTAATGCCTTTATATGTTGTTTCTCAGTACCTTCATCTTCGTCTCCATCGTATGCATCCTATCATCGCCCACAGCAGCCTGTAGCAGCTCCTCCCTCAGGTATGACAAACTAACGATGGAAAATTACACACAACGACGACACGGAACCACAGAGGAGCAATTTATTCACACCAAGATATCTAGAAGCTTGAAAGCGTAGGATCTTTATAAAGGTTGTCCTCCAGCATATCTACATTGTATACGTAGGTGCTGCAGGAAGTGGAAGTATGTATGCAGGCCCACAGCTGCCTCCTGGAAGTATGCTTCAACAACGAATGACGTCTATTAATAACAAAGACGAAGATGTCCCTGAGTACATTCGCAAACGACAAGAAGCCAACGTAAGGGGGAGGGGGTGGGAAGATGAATAGATACAGCTTGTTCATTAATGCGCTCCCTGTGCATTGATTCTCTTGATGTTGGTCCTGCTGCTACTCCTGGTTCTATAAAAGGCTTTTACCCAACAAGTGTGTTCCAGATGTGGAAAGATGGGTTATGGATTGAAGATGGTATTATTCTCTTCGTACGTAGTAGACAATCCTACCAACTATTATTCGTTGTGACGTCATCACTGTCTTATCACGTATATGTGCAATCCTAATGCTTCACACATGCATGCATATCTTATTAGACTTTTCAGTAGCCTGACATCTAGAACCAGACAGTGGGCGATATATTATATGTGTGTATATATTCTAGTGTGTGTGTGTGTGTGTGTGTGTGTGTGTGTGCGTGACTCAATACGGTTTATATTGATGATTTTGAATAAATGACCTTGAGTAGTTCAGGAAAAAGTTCTTGAAGTAAATAATAAATAGTGATTTCAATTACCCACATCCGAAAGGTAATGGGCAAGTCGTTTTGTCCATCTTGTGCTCCATCGTCGCCACAGAGGTTACGCTTCCTACTCGACGTGATCTAATCTACAAGGAAATTCTTACTTTCGTCTTCTCATCATATTTGCACACACAAAACACCATAAACACACACACACACACTTACAATGTCACAGAGGAATGAGTCAGAGAGGAGCGACCCGGCCACCATTGCCAGGAGGGTATAATAGGGGCAACAACTTCCCCAACAACAACAACTACTACAACAAAAGACGAAGGCGAGCACAGAAAGATGGTAGAAGAAGAAGATAGCCTCCAGCGACTATTTTATGCATTCATGACGTATCATCATATTTTATACTAAATATTATTTATTTATTTATTTATTTATTTATATACATTTTTTGTGCTTGCATGCATGCATTGTGCTCGTGGATAAATTACTTTTGACAGAATATCATGCTCGCCCAAGCGTGGCGTAGGGCCAAATTCATGTTGTTTTCTATTCAAAGTAGGAGTGATTCGATATGATTTCCCTACATAGGAAACTTGAACATACAATTGTGATTTGCCACCTTTGCTACTATTTTGTTTTCAATTAGCTTTAGACCCTATGGATCCTAGTGCCTACTCTTCAGCTCCACGGGGTGGCTGGGGAGTTGGACTTACTGAGGTTGTTGTTCTTATATGAGCTTATGATTCTACCCTTAATTTCCTTTTTATGTTTTGTTTCTGTAAAAGTGAATACTTTGTCTGGTGTCGATATCGTTCTTATTCTTTCTTGGCATCTATTTATCATACTCCTCATTAGGTGTCTTTATCCAAGGTCGTCTTTCGCTTCAGAAAGATATACGCAAGCAGCAAACATCTCATTTGCGTTGTTGCTTATTATTGCTACGAATGTTGTTGTTTATATTTCTACAAATTTGTCATGAATATATATAAAACACAATCAAATAGCTTATCCGTTATGGTAGCATCCATAAAAAGTATTTGTGTACTTCAGGCAGCAGACACAACTGCTGGGAGGGGGTTGTTCGAACAACGAAGGTCATTGTAAATCGTTAGAGAGAAGGTTTTATATGTATAAAATATATGTACATTCATATGTGTGATATTTAGACTACCGAGCCCGGGGGATGTGCTGCGGAAGAGAGCAGAAATGCAAAAAAAGCTTCAAAATAAGAAAAAACGCCGCTAAATTTAGCACAGAGGACGAAAGAATAAACCGAAGTGTGTACCTGTCAATTCTAGAATGCAGATGTAAAGTCTATGCATAACAGTACACATCGATGCACGCATGTCTAGATGTAGGTAGGTAACATAGCGGCTACGTCACAGCGCACATATGACCAAATAGATCATTTAGTAATGTGATTTCTAGAGGTGCTACTCATCCCGTACGTGCATTTCTAGATATTATTGTTGTGCATAACGTGCGTGGAAAAACACCTGCCGACGACCATCAATGTAACTGTTAGCTGTGCACATCTCCAGCTGGCCAGGTCTAGACCTCATTTTGTGCATTTCTAGATATCTAGATGTCTAGATCTAAGGATGTTCTGTGCATCACTGCACTAGCTAGCTAGCGCATGCTAGCATGCTAGATGCCAAGCTAGCAACATGTGTCCACGCGTGGATCGAACACGTCCTGCAATTTCTGGGCCTGGAAGTGCATGCTACCATCTAGCCATGCTAGCATGTCTAGG
Organism: Bigelowiella natans CCMP2755; assembly: GCA_000320545.1. Classification (NCBI taxonomy): domain Eukaryota; phylum Cercozoa; class Chlorarachniophyceae; genus Bigelowiella; species Bigelowiella natans. The sequence continues at coordinate 68,562 of ADNK01003464.1, read as the reverse complement.
AATTTAGCTAGTTACGTTAGTCTAGCTAGCTAGCTAGCTAGAGCGACTTTAGCAGTCTCATGTAGCTCTAGAGCTATGTGAATACTAGAACAGGGCTTGCTCTAGTGCTAACTGGCTAGGCTAGCCATGCTAGCATGTAGCACAGAACATCATCAACATTTCCCACCACTCTAGCTTCTAAATTGTTCACACACTACTAAGTGTTTGACTAGATGAGACGCATGCATTTCATGCAACACAATCGCAGATTCATGGAATATCAAGAATCCAGATATGTCTAAATCCATCACTAGCAATCTAGCTAACAACTACATTATCGTGCTACGGCACTAGAAATAATTGCACATGATTTAGACTGCATCGCTGGCTGCGTGCGTGGCAAACAAAACATCTAGCGTTGTAAACAACTAAGAAAACAGTCACACACTATTGACTAATAGGCTAATCCTTTATTTATCTCAGCTGACTGCATTTCCATTCAGCAGCCATAGGATTATTTTACATGGAGATTTGAGATGTCTATTTTGTGCTACCACAACAACAGTGCCAGCAAATTTGCATTATCATTAGCTATAGTCATCTACTACTTACTGAGGATCGAAAAGAACTAATACTGTTAAGAGATCCCCGACGCTGTTTATTCCGTAAGAGAGAATTAACCTTCATTCTACTGTGTGCAGAAGGTGATTTCGGAGGTGGCATTATCTCTGCCACAATGTTTTGTTGTGAAAAAGTATATGAATTCGGAGTAGCAGACGACGTGTGCGAATCAGCATCATCGCCATCGTCAAGAGAACTTATTGAAAGTAAATTGGGGAAATTTTCTCCTGTGGAAACTCCTTTATCATCTATAGTATCGCCTCCAAGCAATTTTGTAGACTTTTTCCGATTCCGTTTTTTAAAATTTACGTGCACATTCTTCTTCCGGTTTAAACTTTTACTATGGTGCTTACTTCCTTTCTCAGAGTTGCCGTCAACTTTATGCTCGCCGGTATCTGCAATTTCTGTAGACTTTGGGCTAGATGCTCGTTTGCTTTGTTTACTCTGGTCCGCCCAGAACTAAATACAAGCTAGTATCAGTATTTAGAACATACCTGCATGTCAATGCCTATACTAAAACTTACTTTTAAGTTAGATCGGAGAAACCGAAGTGGAATTCGGGTCTCTGGGACAACTTCGAGATATAGCACGAATCACAAAAGCAGTAATTACATTTATATAGAACGAAATTTGGTGTATTGTAAGTACCTTTTTTCCAAGCTATATAAAGAGGACTTACTAATACCTAATATCGATAAACGATTTGTATAGACTCCAGATAGCAAAGTCAAGATAATTACCTTTATGAAGAACTGTTGACCGAGAGGTATATTTGCTGAATTGCGATCGTTTCCTACGATATTCATGATAAACGTTTGGGAAACTGTTATACATGGTACCAGCAAAATCTCTTACCTGGACCAACTGGGAGCGAAAAAATTTGTTCCAAGTCCCCTTGCTTGAAAAATTCCTGTAGTCCGCATTCATTTCAGTTCATGAAATATTTAACATTCTCCCAAAATAGCAAACCTGATTTATTCTAGAGGCCCATTGAAGCATCTGCCTCTTTGGTCGACATGGGTTACATAAATCAGAACCTATGTTTTGGTGGTTACTAACTGCTTTAATTGCACCGAAAAGGGAAACCACACTCTGACATACATTTGAGCGCTATTCCTAGTAGAAGTTCAGCATCATCCAAGAAATCCTTTTCAAGTATGAAAAATTAAGTTAAGCAACGTACAGATATAACATGGCAACCTTTGAATTCTCAGGGTTGCTATTGTCCATCCATTTAGCTTTGGCCTCGAGTTTGTATTGAGCTGTTTTTTAAAATAGTGGGATAAGAAACAGATTTGGGCGTATAGTCTCTAGTGTTCATGGTTAACAACTTTTTCGTTGCAGCCCTCTTATTCCATCTGCATGTTTCGCCTACAAAGAATAATTTCATGTTTGAGATTAACTTTAAGGGTCATTCACAATTACCATGTCCGTTTGGAGGACTAAACTTATAACCAGTTTTCGAACAAGTCCTTGGTCTACGCATTCAAAATGTGTAAGTGATGCTCGATGGACATGTAAGCAGTACCTTCTTTCTTCAGGTCAGCCAGAATATTGTACTTTATATGCTTTCTCATGAGCTTGAAAGCGCGAGAAACATGCATATTCTCTAAAACCGAGTTATCATTGTATCTGAAACCAGATAATCACTGACTCATTCTAAAGAGGAAGTCACAAACAATTGCTACGTCAGTGCTTCCTCAGATCCAGTGCGTTGCTGGAACAAATTATTTGTGCCTGAAAATATTGCATATTACGAGACTAGCTGTCTTGACTCTTGATAGCGCGCTTACACATCTCCTCATGTACCCGGGTGTTTATAATCGTGAACAGCTGCAGCAATGTATGATGAAAGACGTAGAAGCGGGTATTTGTCGCAAACTGGTTTTAACACCGAACTGATTGTGTGAAAAATGAGATGAAGAGAAAGAATTACTATGATTTAATATTGTAAACCTTTGAAGCCAGAAGTGCATAGACTGTAGCACATCAGCCGCGTGTACTTTATTATGATATGGGTTATCAAGATATCCCTGTTGATACCAACGATTAGGTTAAGCCTGCTTGATACATATATATTTAATGACCTCCTCAATTTTTGTAATAAAGTTCGCAGCGATTCCTTTCTTTATATTACATCTGAGCATAATATTAGTCAATTTTCAAGTTTTAAAAAAAAAATTATCTACCTTGAGTAGAGATCATGAACGTCGAAAAGATGTAAGAAAAGGGTAGATAGAGGACGTTCATTGGCTACATGAGAAAATTAACTTTTATCAGAACAAAAATAGATATCAAAATCGATAGATACTTGCATCGTTGAAAGCCCATATGTCGAATTCGTGCCTATACGAGAGTATGTTGATACTTGTTACGTGCTAGTGAGAAACATTAATTAGCTATATTTTACCATGTATTCACTTTTTCCAAATATTTCCCTGATTCTGAATTTAATCTATAAAGGGTTAATTCAGGGAGTTTTATGCTTCTTCTTGAATCCCTTTCACTTATCCACGATAAAGATGGAAGCTCTACTGTCGCCCTTCGTGGTGAAGGTGGTGACATGGCAAGGCTATTCCTATTATTGTGGGTTAGGTTATAATCGAATATCTGAGTTATTTACAACTATAACACCTTTGTGATTTCGATACTATGGGTGTCCTTCGATCTAATTCAACACCATTAGATAGTGGCGAATGCCTTTGTCTGGGAGACAACATGGAGCCTGCACGTGATGACCGTCGAATTTTTTCTAGCATAAGTCTTTCTTCGTTAGACATTTCCTCTCCTGCTGTATAAGTCCTGTCCCATATGAAAGATTCAGAAAAAAGTTTTATTGAAGTATTGTAGCTATCCAAGAACCTTTTGATTCTTCGAGCATTTAGGATATCTTCGATTGTGCGTTCATACTCTTGGGCTGAAGATGATCTTCGATGTCGCGGTCTCTCGCCCATTCTAGGGGTACGCCTACCCTGTAGATGGCGAGCGAGGAAGTTGTCGAGTGGATTCCTCGGAGAATATACTGACGCATTGAATTTAAAGAAAATATTTCATCAATTCACTAGACACATGAGCATTGTGTGCTAATTTTTCCCTCCCCTTTTTTTTACTTTCGGTATTTTAAAAGAGCAGCACTCAGTTTTATCAATCAATTTTGTACCAGATGCATACGAAAGTGCAGCATCCAATGCGGCTGCTTCTTCATCAGTCATTTCGTCATATTTTGTTTCGATCTCCTTGTATATGTCTGAAATGACACTAAATTCAATCAATTTCCAATACCAATGTGAAATTTATTACCATAGTCGGCACTCATATTCGCAAGAATATCCACCTGAGCTTCTACAACAGATTGAATGGCCTCATCCAATAAGTCTAGGTCATCCGAATGCGTAAGTCGATCTTGAAGCTGCATTAGTTTCTAAGGGGGAAAATCAATTCTGCATGATTATTTCTTATGGTTTCGTGATTAGAGACCTCCTGTGCGTTCTGTAGGCTTCGCCTCCCAGATAGAAACACCTCTTCTTTAAACATCAGTAACTCTAACATTATAGCAACATTAAAAAATGAATTTTTACTCTAGCCTTCGATTGACATTACATAGTAGTACATCTCTCACCTATGGGGTCTACATCGAGATTAGATAATCCTTCGATTTCATCTGAGCACAGTATTACAGCTAAAAATCAAGTTTTATTTTTGTAAGGGAAAAAAAGCGATCAGAAGATCAGAAGTATCGCAACATTGAACCTTTTTGCCAAGTTGATTTGTTCAGAGTCATTCGTCTTCGCGATGTTGGAGTCGCATTGCGCTTCTTCAATTCCGCACGAGATATCAAATCATTTTGGTCCAGTGTTATCGCGCGTCTTGGGGACCCGTGGATAACTCTGCGTTTGCTTTCAAGTGTTGGCATTGTGTCTCTACGCGAACTGCTAACAGTATTCCTGCTGGTTGACAGCATCTGCGCAGGTGGACTGCCCGTCACGGTCATGATACTGCTTGCTCTGAAATTTTTGTTGAATGTCATATTAGTGGAAACAATCTGCATACATTTGTTTGTTCGGACATGCATGTTACCTTCTTCCATGGGGTTCCTCATCATCATCATCCCCCGCGATCATTAGTCTCGGTGCCCTAAGAATTTTTGTTGCAACGATCAATTTGAATGTTGTTTCTGTTTACTGGAACAGCACATACCTTTCTTTTTCCATTTTCTGTTTAATATACACCTACCAATATTTGAATTTATTCTCATGATGTCGCTATTTTCCTGCAACATCCTCTTCTCACCTAGATGAATCTAGCTGCTATTGTCATTCTTTAGCGATGGCTGCTTTTAATTGTCCAACTGGCACCATCATCGTATTTGTGTCTCAAATTTATTGCGCAAGAAAGCAGTCGAAATTTTGAAAATGACACGATAATCACGATTCTGTGACTCATCATTTCAGAAAAGCACTGTGATTTTGGAATCTCTATAATTATAGAGTTCATTTAATCTCCATCATTTCAGATTTGTTGTGAGAACCTTTGTGCCAACAATCAAATGCCGACAACGGAGATGCACCATGATCCACATTTTGACTGCTTTTCATCGACATGCGAGGTGCGAAACCCTTGTCGCGCGAGTATAACCGTAGGTTCCTTCTCGGCACTGTTATTCTTTGTTTGCAGTGACAAAGACGGTGAGAAATTCAACGTTCAATGTTCAGGCCTTTTTTTTTCCCGTGAATTGGTTTTGCACCCTGCTAGCCTGCTCGGGTGCATCGACTTCACTGCTCCGCTTTCCCGGTCTCTGTGTCCAGCAATGGAGCACACTAGCTAGCTAGCAGCGGGTTGTGCATATCTTGTCAGAATGTCGAAACAAAGAAGAATCAATGAAGTGATCAATCAATCAATCCCTTGCGCAGTCGAAACGACTAGACGATTTCACTCAACCAGTCCAGCCTGGCCAGCTGGCAGACCTGCGCAAGTGCACTCCCTTGTTCCTCTGCAAAGTTCCTTTCAACTTTCACAGATCATTTCGCAGGTTTCTTCTTCTTCATTCTTCTTCTTCTTCTTCTTCTTCTTCTTCTTCTTCCACTTCTTTTTGCCTCCCACATCGTGTCTCCCCACTCTGGCACTTTCTTCTTCTCAGCTTTGGACATTGCAGACATTGAACTCTCCAAACCAGCAATGCGTGTGCCCTCTCATGGCCTTGTTCACCAATTGAGCTCGTGTGCAGCACGTGTCACTAGATCAATGTGCGTGCATTCCACAGCTGCATCCATGACAGACATTGAAGTTTCCAATGATGGTGTGTCTTCACCTAGCCGTGCACGTCGTCCCGCCCACTCCCAGCGCTTGGAGCTCTTTCTCCGATTCTGCGCACACGTGGCTGCGGTGTTGTCTAGTTGTGCTCATCTGGCAAGCGATCAGCGCTTGCAAGTGGACGTGCATGCACGTCCAGACGTGTGCTCGCAATGGAACAATGTGCACGCTGCGTGCACAATTCGCACGCACACAAGCCGGCTTTCAAAAGGATTGTGCACTGCAGACGAAGCACGCTGCGCAGCGTGCAACGCTCATCGTCTAGTCGAAGATGTGGATCACCTGCTTTCTTTCCATTGCGCTGCTGCGCATGGACCACGCCCCACACTTCACTTCCACCTGCAATTGGCAGCAAAAACTGCGAACAAAACGCGCAACGTGGCAATTTGCCCACTGACGACCCACTGCCGAACCAATTTCGTGGAATGACGTGATGAAATCGGAAAATCACAGGCGTGTGACGTGTGTTTTGTGAGTGAAACAATCTTTGTCAAAAGTGACATGGCAAAAATCCACAGCAGAGCATCATTGAAACACTGCAAACTTGTTCTCACCCAAAGTGACAAGTGAGAATGTTCAAATCAAAAAAAGGAAAGCAATTGGACAAATGGCCAATGGAAGTGCAATTCAGATCTTTGAAGAACAAGAGATTTTTGCGTGCAACATCGTCCAACATGGACACACGTCACACACAAAAGAAACTCCACAGAAGAACAATGAACAATGATGAAGAACCACATTTCCAAAATGTGACAAGACACTTGCAGTGTGCGAAACGCAGTGCCTCGAACTAACTTCAGTGAGGACCATCTAGTGAAACCAAAAGGAATCAAGAATGGCATTGTAGCCACTCCTCCGTTCCTAGTAAGAACTTGTTGTCAAATTCGGACAATGCAAGGGAACTCAACCAGCATCAAGATCGAAAGATTGCACGTCACGTTGTGGACATGCTGACTCCAAAAGACCTTGGATGGGTTGCAAATCACATGGGAGACAGGCGGAACAGAACACAATGAACATGCGCCAGAACCACATGGGAGACAGGCGTTTGCATGCAGCAGAGCCTCAACAACACTCGTTGCAAGGACTTGTCACAATCTGGCTCTGGACCACGATGCTGAACTCAGGTTCGGTCTTGCAGTTGGATGTGATCCCCTAAAAAGTTGTTCCAAAGATTGTTGGCAACATTGTTGTTCCTCACATCCGATTTATGATTATTTTGAATGCAAACAATATCCACGAATCAACGAGAATGTGTGATATTTTGTTCTTCCCATTTTCTCATTTTCTTTCGGAAAGCAATTGAACCGCCGATTAGCACTTTGGTTTTCATGCGTTCATTTTTAACCCACTAGATCTACTACTACTACAAATCTAATCGTTTCCGGAAACTACTGTAGAAACCGACTTCTCCATACATCACTCGTTCGCACAGCTGCCACCACTCAAGGATGAACCATTGGGGCAAGAAAGGCGAGGGAGGTAGAAAGCTGAATGACAGGTCTATTCCTTTCAAATGGAAAGGAAAGTTTGATTCTAATAGAAGGTGTTTCGTCATCATTATGAAATTAAGGGAGCTGCTTACGTCGAGCATCCGAACTGTGCATGATCTTGCAAGAGACTTAATTGCAGCTGCAGCAGATGGGGATATGAAGCTACTTTTTAAATGGCTCCGAGAAGGCGCAGATGTCAACTGGCAGGATAAGGTGCGACCTGTTTTGCATCCACCGTTGCCGAACGTTGTGATTTAGAAAAATACTTTGAAAGGATGGACTAAGCGCGATTATGAAAGCCTCAATATACGGTAAAATCGAAACATATAAGTCACTCCTGGAGGAAAAGTCGGATATCAATCTCATTGATAAGGTTCTGCAGCTCTATTTTTGCTCCTACTATCCCCACTAACGTTATGAATTCTATAGAGCGGGGCAGATTGCGTGATGCTAGCAGCTACATCTGGCCACAAGGAATGTCTCTTAGAGCTTCTTAAGGCGAAGGGCAACATAAACACCGTGAACAATGTATTGACAATATGCATTTCTAATTGTGTCATTGCTGTACATCTGAAGACCGTTACCTTCACATTAGATTGGTAGGTCGGCCCTTATGTGTGCCTCAGCTGCAAACAGAGGAGAATGTGTGAAAATATTACATGAAGCCAAGGCAAATATAGATATTCAAGCCAAGGTCGTCTGCAATCCAACGTGTGAAATACGTTACATATGTGCTTACTTTGTTCTTTTCTTAGAATGGCTGGACAGCATTAATGTATGCTTGTGAATATGGATATCCAAGTATAAGCTTATATCTCTTAGAACAAAAAGCAGACGTCAACCTTCAAACTAAGGTACCCAGCTGCGCCTATGTTTCACATTCTTATTATAAGTTACCTATTCATCAGACATCTTGCGTTGGCCACTTCCCAAAAACAGCTCTATCTATTGCTGCCGGAGCAAAGCATGAATTTGCCAAAATGGTGTACGATAAAGTCTACGAACTGGTCGATGACAGTGAAGAATATTCAGACTAATCTTGACATTTTTGTGTTGCCAATCAACTGTGCAAGCATGAAACATCACACCCATGGATACTAGGTTGAAAACCATCCTTCTCTATCGTTGTGAGAAAATGCTAAAGCTTTCACTCATGCACATTCTCCATTGTCGTTGATGTTCAAATGGACGTTGATCATTGGAACAACTGATGATCTCCTCTACACCGTATTTCACATTCATGCACGCACGCACAACAAGCCCAGCTTGTAGCAGATTGCCGCCTTGCCAACACACACAGTTCCATATAGGGACTATATAGTCCATATACGTCCATCCACGTTGCACTCGATCAAGGGGTATTGGCATCCGTATATCCGCCGATGCATTAATGAAACGACGTTGATGGTGGCATTTCGAGTAGATTCGATTGCTGTGTGCGCTTGCACTGCTGAAAGAAAACGACTATAGCGAATGACGCGCGCAGCTCATTTGCATGCAACATCTGAATCTGGCCATGCATGAACGTGCAACAGGTGCCATGGTGCGATGCTTGACGGCACTTTTGCTTGCTAGCTTGCAAGACGGATGTGATGAATCAATCAAATTTGTTCAATCTAGCAATGGACATCCTCATGTAGCTGTGCAATGCAGCGCTAGAGCGGCTACACCGCTGGTGACGTGTTGAATCTGTACGTTGGTCTCCACTGTGCTGCGATGTGTTTCATGCTCACGTGGCGTGGTCGCTCATGCAAGGGCCGCCTGCACTTTGCAACTTAGCGCATGCATGCGCAGAAGTTCGATCTGCGAACTTCTTGGAAGGTTCGCGAATCTTCGGGAACCTTCTGGGAGGTTTAAAGAACTTCGCGAATGCGCAACTTGCACGCGCGCATGCAACATCAGAACAATGTGCAAAAGAAACACAGCAGAATTCAAATTGCTCTGACATCATTGCAACATCAGCGCCGCGCATCTCGCAGCTTGCTAGCTCGCATGCGCTGCACTTGCACTTTGTCACACTCATGCTCACACATTCAAGCAGCGCAATTTAGCAATGTCTAGATGTTGCAAAATGAAATTGCAATTTCACTTGGAACTGTTTCTCTTGACTTTCGAACCTCCAACTGTGCAATTTGATGATGATTTGCGAGCGCATGCACACGATTTCGCATGTGCACGTCCAGACATACAAGCTAGCAAGCTGTGATTGGAAGACGACGAATGTGATGAATGCTCGAGTGGTGTGATCAAACCTTTCACAATGCCACAATGGTCATCCCAACCAACTGACGCATCATCATCTACTAGACTTCTGAAGTACCTAGATGTGTTGAGTTTCGTGGCTTACAAAGCAGCTCATCGATCATTTCACCGATCGACTCGCCAGCGGCTTGGTTCTTAAGGTAAAGATATCGTTCATTTGGAGTCTTTATCTTCACTGCTGCTACTACACCTCCAGGCTCTGTAGAACTGTTAATCCATTGGTTGTTACCGGTTTTGATGTCAATTTCATTTCGGCCGCCATGTCCAACTAGTTGATATAGATCCTCCGGAATCCCCAAAACTGCATCAAGAATCGCACTCGGGTCCCAGGAAAATCGAGAGTTATTGAAGCCTTCGCGGTCAATGTATGCTTGTCTGCAGGGATTGCTCTCTGCTAAGCATGTGGACATTTTAGCACCAGAAGTTATCCGTTTGCCGACCTCATAGCCTGTGAATATTAACTCCACCGTGTCAGGTATGTGGCCAATGGTGTAATTTGCGCTCGCTGAGGGGCACTTATAACCACTATCATCACATTTTGCTAAACCAACCCCTCCAAAATTCCATTCTGGCAATGGCCAAGTGTAAGAGCTAGGGTACTTGCCGCCCATAATCACTATTCTCTTTACCGTTTTGCTAACCAACTCGACTCCGGAGAGGGGGGATATGTCATCTGCCTTTGACTTGAGGAGATTTTCTAGATTTGTGAGGTCACCAATGGAAGCTATAGTCACCGATAAATCATCAACTTGCGACAATACTGTTCTATAAGTTGTGACAGCTTCGGGTACTTGAGAATAGTTCTTGATTGGTGATGGGAAGTTCTTAACAAGATTTTTTACATAATGATGGGGGTATACTCTTCCAAAATTTCCTTTAAAAGCACCAAGAGGAATATCGTCGCGACCATAGTAGTGATTGATGACAGAAACAGCGCCGATTCCATCTGGAATGCCTACATCATGAACTACTGCCAATATCTTCGCCTTTCCCAAGTCCATCAAAGCATGGGCAATGCACAAAGCTCCCACATCGTCGCAGTCGATTGACATATCCGTGTCGATGATGATCGGTACTGGTACCTCATTCCCATTTCGATATCGATCCATTTGGTATTTGTAATTGTTGCTGCTGTAACTTGCATTGAATGCATCTGGAGTCGAGTGAGAGCTCATCGCTGTTGTGTCGGCCGGTGCTGCCGCCGGTTTCCTCCCAGGAGGAGGAGTTTTCGCTGGAGTAGTAGTAACGACGAAGGGAGGACACAAAGCCACTGCAAATAACAACAAATGCTTCATGGTGATTGCTTGCGGCAGCTTTTGCTCTTTAACAAGAAGGGAGAGAGCAGAAGTTGAATGTGAAGCTGGGCCGCCACAACGTGTCGGAGTAGGTTTTCAGTTTAACTAATGGGTGCCCGATATAGTATATGATAAAATATGGAAAGTTTTCCTTAAGCTTGAAGGTGGATTCTAGAGCTTTTATTTTTTCTCCCTTAAGGAAAGGGGGGGGTACGTGCAAAGATGTGGAGTTTGGAAAAAGCGCTTGTCTGAAGTTCTCATGCGAACTATTTAGGAAGAAATATGTGCTGAGAACATCTTAATAATAATTTAAATTACAAATTAAATGTTAGACAATGAAACATCCCGAAAACATCAACCATAAACATAGACACTTGCGAACCCCCCCTCTCCCCGCTCGTACACTTTTATACCCCACTCTAGCACTTACCAAAGTCCATACCCAGCTAACGTCTATGGCTGCAGCGACAGCAATGAGCCTGTCAGTAGCATCTCCTCTAGCTTTGAATGGCGGACTCAGCATAGCGTCGTCGCCCTTCAGCAGCCACCTATCTTCATCGTCGCGATGTGTCGCCTTCCCTTCTTCTTTCTCATCGGTTCGAGTAGCTGCTCCATACACTCCAGATGAGCGTATTTGTACTGGAAGGCAATGTTTCCAGAATTCTATCTGCCACCAGAAACACCCCTCTCCTACAGATCCCCAAGGGCTACTAACTAGTGGTGAAGAAGGCTTTGCTGCTGCCGATACGCATTCAACTACTTTCAAGCGCGGTGCAACCACCTCCGCCACCACCACCACAAGCAGCAGTATCCACCAGCACAGATCTTCTTCTCTCTCATCATCTTCGTGGGGAAGCTGTGTTAGTCCAGTCTGCCATGATTCTTATTATTATTCTTGTTCATATTCTTCTTCGTTGTTCGCCCATCGGGGCTTGCTGTTGCAGCAGAGAACCAGCAGACGAAGAACTCAACGAAGACAACAACGTAGTATCGTCAGACAAAGATATGGTTTTAGTCTTTATGGAGGACAGCAGAAACTATTATCATCAACTTGCGTAAGAAGTAGTGGTTTTGGTGGTCTCGACACTACAACGGTGATGCTAAGCAACATCGTCTCTCAAATCGATCTCACGCTATTAGCACGAGCCCTGGGCTATGTAGTCGGCGCAGGATCGCTGCTTCTTTATACCCCAATTATTCTCAGTCTAGTGTCTGGCAAGGTGGTGATGTACTCTCTAATTCACTCTATCACTCTTTTGCTGGAATTCATGAATTTTCGAATCTCCTGCAAATGAGGGGAGTGGAAGAGAGGTTGGAGGGGCAGACAAGGGCACCCAACATTTTGTTAACTCTCATTACCCGATCTTATCATTTCATAACGATTCTCCACAGGGAGAGAATGTGGCGAAAGGCTTGACTCTGGCTACCTGGTGGTTAAAATTGGCTGCATATACAGCATCCAATGTTTACTGCTTCACCAAAGGTAATAACCCCCTCCGTATGAAGACCCTTTTTTTGCTGTTGTAATATTATCATTTTCCTACTACTATGGTTGCATTGACAACGTTCTCTCTTCTTCGTGATTTACTTGACCATAGGATTTCCGTTGTCCCAGTACATCGAGACTGTAATTATTACAGGACAGGCTGCGGTTTTGGTCGGGCTTGTTTCGATTCGGAAAAACCAGCTTTTCACAACACAGTCAGGCATTTAACCATTGCTGGTTCAAAATAATGGAAACAGATTAATAATAAATAGTTCTGCTGCGCACCAAGAACAACAAAAAGACATAACTATGATGGTAAACTACTTTGACAGGTTTGCAAGTCTCGCAGCGGTCTATGCGGTGATGACAACTTGGGCCTTAACAACAGCTCCTCAAAGTGCAATAGCTTTTGGGCAAGCTGCAGCGTCTTTAGTTGCAAGTTTGGCCGTGCTTCCTCAGGTTAACAATCGTTCAACATGCTCTCTCTCTCTCTCTCTCTCTCTCTCTCTCTCACATGCGCGCCCGCGCTCTTCATTTATCACACGCACACACACACACACACACACACACACACACACACATGTATCCACACATCCATATTTTCTGGGTAAAATATTGAGGTTTCTATGCAAGAGGTGATTGCTCGAAGATAACGACGCCTTATCTGTTGCTTGGTCTTGATATAACAGCTAAAGCAGAACTTTCTTCGAAAGGACCCTGGAGGATACTCTCCTATTACTGCAGCACTATCGTGTGGTGGATGCTTAATTCGACTATTTACCACTTCTCAGTGAGTGGGCATCATATCCATTCATGACTACTCCATTCGTATAATCGCTATTTACATACTGTATTATGGACTTGAATCATCGCCCTTCTTTGGATTTAATTAGCTTCTCGTAATGTGTTTTAGGCTAGCGGGGGGCGATTTTCTTTTGTTAATAAACTATATGACAGCGCTATTTCTCAACGGAGGGCTCTTGCTTCAGATACTGTACTAGAAAATAATACTAAGAATTATGGCGAATGAACAGCGGCGGATGGTGGGTGAAGATTTTGTTGTTACAATAATGATGACCAGGGTATAAGAAGTAATACGCCTGATGAAGTTATTTGCACCGTGGATGTCTATGTCCTTTTATCTGGCTTACAGGATTTGACTGAATATTATGATGATTGAATGCTTTTAATGTTTACTTACGGCATTTTGTCATTGCTACTTTCTCCACCCCTATCTTGCTACATTTTAGGTATTATGGTATAATAGTGCGTAGGCGTTCTCTAACAGGAGTGCTTATTGGGGACAGCGCACAAGTCTTTAAAGAGAATCAAGATGACGGCAATGACAAAGGTGCTGCTGGTATGCGGAAAGAAAAACCTTGATGGCATTAGTCTTTGTCGAATAGATGCACCATTTGTACGCACCCATCTAGCCATCCTTAAGATTGCTAGGTGCCACGATTCATTTCGCTGTGATTTTGAAGTGTGCTCAAACTGTGTCATGGATGAACAAGTGTGAGCTCTAGCTAGAGCTGTGAGTCGGTCCATCTGGATCATGAGACCTTCGTGTTGCATGCATGTGCATGCGCATGCGGCGTGCGTCGATCACGCTCTAGAGCTGACAGTCAGTTGTACCTGCATGGCGCGCATGACTGCATCATGTGTCCATGACCTTTGTGAATTCCAGGATTGTTGCATGTGCGAACCTCAAAACCACACAGATGATGGACATGCAACACACCATTGCTGTGTCCATCACACAGTCATCACAGAAACGTAGCCAGATTCACACGACGCGTTGCTGGATGAGAGTGCGAAAAAACACCCTCCATCGGTCCAGACTGAGCCCGCTTCGCTAGTTCGTCACGCTAGCACGCACGCAACGTGATCCAGCCATGTGATCGCACACGACGAGCTAACATGATTCATTTGAAGCACGTGAGGAACCGTGTGCAACTGTGCACTGTGCGTGCGTGTGTGTGTGTGTGTCTGTGCGTGTCGTCTCTGGATCTTGCTGCAAGTTGCGCACACCGGCAAGTGAACCAGTCAAAGCAAGAAAAACAGAAAGACTCCATTTATCGACTGCGTTTCCAAAGCTTTGCGCGAACAAATTGATTCCAGTGGTGCATGGTGCACGCCGGAAAAACAAAAAACAATGTTGATCGAGTGCGTTCCTTCCTGGCGTTTCCAAACCGAAAGGTCGCCAATTTGTCTCAACGACTCCTGTCGCCAGTGAAAACGGCGGAAAGAAAGAAAGAAAGAAAGAAAGAAAGAAAGAAGAAACAATTAAACCAAAAGAAGTAGAACAAAAAGCAAAAGATGCAGAAGAAAAAGAAAGAAAACGAAAGGAAACATGTGCGCATAGGATTTTCCTACTGCGACAACCAGAGTGTGATGTCTGTATGTAGAATGGATGGCACTGGCAAAAATGGTCAGATCATCTTTCGAGAAGGAGAGGAGTAAAGTTTTTTGTTGTATGTGTTGTAAGTGTTTATTATCATTGCCGGTCCAACGATGAAAGGAGACAAGATTGCCAGTACTAGGTCCAACAACAACTACCCAACTACCATTTTAACACTCGTAGGAATTCCTACCCCATGCACACTCTCGTGGGATGTTTCTCGTGTATTCCTGGATTTCAGTGAAGATTGACCTCACAGCGACAAGAATCAATTGTTGTCGCTCTTATTGCATACCCTGCTATTCACATCGCTTTCTCTTGGGAAATATTTTTCGCGTATAAATCCTGAGTTTTTAGTTTCTCGGCAGCGGTTAAAGTTAAGTTAATTCGGCTGAGGTGCAATCCGGTGGCACACCCTTCATCCGCTCTTCCGTCGGTAATTTGTCCCCCCACCCCACTTATTACCTTGCGCGTGGGAATAAATCCTTTTCATTTGTCGAACAAGACCCTTGCAGAACCTGCTGCTACACTACGGAAATCATGCCGATGTCCCATATGAACATGGCGGTAATAGAATTCAGTTGAAACCAATGCAAACATGAATGTATTCGTTCAGTTCCTACAATATACATTCAGAAAGAATCCATTTTTCACTCTCTATCCACACGATACATTATCATCGTATGGTTACTTCCAGCAACAGGGTTCAAAAGCACAACAAACATTTGCTGCTTTCGAATGATACACAACAGATGCGGACATGGCTAGAGCGTCTCGTTCCAAATGCATCCCACGCATCATCTGTAATAAGGAGAAAAGCTTTGTCAAAGAATGTTGATGTCATTCTGGGTGCGCTGGTGGGTTGTTGCTGATATTTCACGATGCAGTCTTTGTAGTAAATAAGGTGCAGGAGGTTGCCTTGCATCTGCACTCATCCAACACACAGACAACACACTGACAACACACAGACAACTCGTGCTAGCACAAATATAATACATAAGTTAAAGACATACTATGAATATATTTACTTGTTTCAGGCTACCAAGAAAGCTACCCCAGTATCTCTCAAGGTAGTAGTTGGAACAACAACAACAACAACGACGACGACGACACCGTACTACTCTTGTCTCATTAGATGATTCACGTAGTTATTCAAATGGGATTGGCTGCTGCTTTGTAGCCCCACAACTCGACACACACACACACACACACACA
>ADNK01003464.1:35000-47500 GCA_000320545.1 Bigelowiella natans CCMP2755 | reverse complement strand
AGTCACAACATGAGCAATCCAAGTCGCACAGTCGTCATCACACACACACAGCACATATGCATGAGCGTTACATGAACTGCGCGACATTCATGCATCATCTTATTGTGAATCATGTGTATGACTAGATGACAATATGACACATGTGAAGTGCTGCCTGGCTGTCATTTTGTGGCTACTGCTACTACTACTACTACTACTACTACTACTACCAGTTTGATCATTGTCCACGACTCCAAATCATCTAGCCATGCATCATCAATGCATAGTAGATGTGAGATGTCAAGGTTGTGTCGCATTGATGATGGACAATGATCAGCCAGTGATCATCGATCCTTATGAGAAGACATCACGAGCTAATGTGCAGCTAGGTAAACAACGCATCGTCAGCATGTTGTTGGGATAATTTATTCTCGTATTTCCGGTCCAGACGATGACGACGCCTCTGTGGTAGAAGCAGAATGTAACCGATCTGCTGTCGCAGATGGTGATGAATTACTTGCAATACCGCTACCAGCTGCAGCTTTCACCGTTGGTTCTAAACGATGCTTGCCATCTCGAGAAGAAGCAGAAATTTGATGATCCAGACCGGTACTACTACTACTACTACTACTACTACTACTTTGTCTCCCATATTTCCTATTTTTGTGTGGCGCAGTAGCTGCTTTTGAGGACGACCTGTTAGTATTCCTACTTGTGCTGGTCGTGGAAGGTCCCACATCATCATCTTTGTTGCTTTTATTGTTATGATTAATATCTCCACTATTACTGCTAGAAACTAAATGTACTCCAGCCACACGATCTTGTGTTATCCGCCACTGCGCCTGCAACTCTGCTCTTGGCAAATTCGAAAATGTAGCCTTTTTAAGGTTTCGTCTGACCCTTGCGCTGAATGTATTCTTGAACGTCATCTTCTTGGGCTTATTTTTAGTTTCGTTAAATCTATCAAATCTGCCAAATGGAGATCTTGACGCACGCACCAGATGAAGATCATCAGAAAATGCATTGACGAATAGAGAAATACTAGGCATATAAAGTTAATTACATACGTGTGCACGCGCATTCAAACAACCACGCTCACAAAATAAAACGCAACACAATTGCACTGAATAACCCCTGCGTACGTACAAGCTGTATATCTTATTTATCGTAAAGCAAAGCATGGCTACACCACCGCCACTACCACCACCATCACCACCACAGCAATTATTGAAACACTCCTCCTCCTAAGGTAATTCATGTAAGAACTGTTATTACCTATTTTTGCCAGGATATCGCTTCAATATAGGTTTTGTAGATAATGTGCTCCTGGTTCCAACCTTGCGCAAATTGGCAACAGTACCCGGAGAACGACTGCGTGTTTTACAAGTTGTACGAGATAATGCCCCGCTACTACGACACTTGGTACTTGCAGTAGTAGTAGTAGTAGTTGTTGTTGTTGTATTGCCGCCATTAAGCAAACGTCCTCTTTTTTGATTGAGGGGTAGAGATTTGGATATAGCTCCGTTGTACCTAACAAGGCAGCAAATGATGAAGGAACTTGCTACTAGAACTACAATTACCACTACTAAGTAAGAAAGATAAGAAAGATTTATTTCAGAACCATCAATCCCTAATTGTTTCATTCTTATTAGTTGTCATCCCACCGTCACCTTAGGCACTGAATAAAATATGTTTGTTATATTTACACACGTACGTGAAGTTGGCAGCAGAATCCTCCTCCTCCTTCTCTTCCTCCTCAGGAGAATCTTTGAGATAGAATCCTTCAAACATCCGTTCACCCGGACTTTCCCATGGTCGTCCTCCTTGAGGCGTAACCAGCATTTTCTTGACCTTATCCTCCAAGAACTGGGGGCCGTGAGATATGACGCTGCTTATTTGTTTCTTTCGATAGAATGCAGGTACCCATAAATGGAAGGGGATTCCACCAAGTGGAACCTGTTTCGCTACTATCTTGGCCTTCTCTGCGCGACGACGAGCTATAACTTGTTGGTAGCTGGCGTGATAGATACGGACGTTAAGTATGATAGTTGATGTATTATCAGGTATATTATTGTATGGAAGTATCAATTATTATTATTCCTTTTGGTCTCCTCCCATGAAATAGCTAGCAACTATTCCCATGGCGTGAATCAAGGGCAAAACACACACACACACACACACACACACACACACACACATACACACACATCACACTCATTTGAATAAAGAACAAAAAGATGACTCACATTGACCCTATCGTTTTCTTGGAATCATGCTGTAATTGTGCGGTTGATACTACTATTACCACTACGACGACGACTACTACTGCAACCTCAACAACCTCATATCACATAGACGTAACTAATATTAATCGTGCGAAACTACTAATGCATACACAACACCTTGGGTCTTCTTGGCATGAGGAAAATCTGCGAGATATTGAAGGCCTGACAGCAGCAGCTTGGCGGGTGGTAGATAGTGCGGAAGGATGGGAAAATGATGATGATGATGATGATGATGGTACAATGTGCTTGTTAATGCTTTGACTGTTTGCTCCAACTTTCGTCATTTGATGTCCGCCACCCCCCCTTCCACCACCACCACCACCATCACTAGCAGAGGCAAGAATAGTTGATTCTCTTCTTGAGCGACCAACCGATGTTGCTGCTTGCCTCGCATGATTCATATCTTTAAAAAAAGAAGAGTGAATGATACTTGCCCTCTCAAAGTAGTAGTAGTAGTGGTAGTAGTAGTAGTAGTAGTAGTAGTAGTAGTATAAGAGAGGAGGAAAGAAGCAGCAGCATAAACAGGGATACACCACCCTGCACCATAAGAAGAAGAAAATCTAGAAGTTGTTGTAGTAGAGAAAATGAATCATTATCCTTACACCTCTGTTTATATACGTTCCTTTCTTTTCGAAATTTGTTGTTCTACATCTTCTTTCATTACCACCACCACCACCACCACCACCACCACACATCATCTTCATGGCCATCATTTACTTACTTGCGAGTGAAACTCTAAATGCTGCTCTCTCTAGATCTCCTTGCAATCGCTTTGCAATTTTTGCACATTCTTGCTGATGCTCCTTCTTTGTTGCTAGGAGAGCATCCCACTCATCACCTCTGTGCAAGGCTGTCATAAACATCTGGAAGTCGAAGCTTTTACTATCTAAACAACATCATATTCCCAATGCACATATTGTCAGAATCTTCAATTTGAGGAGTTTTAAAATCAAAACAGAGAAGATACTTTTAAAACTAGTAATAACGTGTGTGTGTGTGTGTGTGTGTGTGTGTGTAATATGTGTAAAAAATAAATAAATTTAACAGTTGTCGTCTATACTTACTCTTGAAGCTGGAATCAATCTTTGAGAGATGCCTTTGCACGTCATCTGCTTTGGTTTCAATACATAGCTTAGCTAATGCGTGCTGCAGCTCGTCGATCTCAATATTGTCATTTCCATCTTCATCAATCATACAGAAGATTTCTTTCATTGATCTTTCCACGTCCTCAGGAACATGCATAGGAAAACGTTTCCCTAGTAGTGTACGTAGTACGAGGAGGAGGAGGAGGAGGAGGAGGAGGAGGAGGAGTACGCAGCAATTAATAGGAGGAGGAGGAGCAGCAGCAGCAATTAGTACTACTATTGTACAGTACAGATAGAACTACGATAGTAGTAGCAGCAGCAGTAATAGTAGTAGTAGTGGTAGTAGTACTACTATTGTACAGTACAGATAGAACTACGATAGTAGTAGCAGTAGCAGTAGTAATAGTAGTCGTAGTAGTAGTAGTAGTAGTAGTAGTAGTAGTAGTAGTAGTGGTAGTAGTAGTATCAGTGAGTAGTCAGTCGTAGCAGTAGCAGTGAGTAGAGCCACTAGTACCTCTCTTTTGGAACCATTCTTGAATGCCGTTTGTTTGCCTAATATCTTGCATTGACTCCGAAATGCGATTTCGAGCACGCTTAGCCTTCATAGCAGTTCTTACGTTCCGTAGAATACGAGAAGGACTTAATTTAGGATCAAAAGGACCACATTTTCCTGATTTCCATTTGCGATTTCGCCATTCACTCCAAGGGTAGCTTTACAACACAATGCATGCATTGTCATTAGCAAGCATAGTAGTATAGCCAGAATAAACGTAGAAACAAAAACAAAACATATTCAAGGTGTAAATACCTATAATTTTTTGTAAGAGATTTTGAGTGCTAATTATTGTTCTGTCATATTACAAAACTACTCCTACTACTAACTACTGCTACCACTACTAATGCAAATTTCATCTAGTATTATGCTGATCAAGTAGGTACTAATTGCACGTCTGAGACACATCATTTGTAGATGTAGTCGTCACGTGACAAATCTAAAAAGACTATAATATATCTATTTAAAAGAGAAGAAAAATAGATGAAATGAATTGGATGTAAGTTATGATGTTTAAATATTACGCATCGTTGACGTTGTACTGAATCAATGCAGATGCAAAGAGCCTTCTAGTAGGCTGTTTCCCATGATGAGATAATGCTGGAACAACTCCAGAGTCTGTGTTGTGACCATGGTGCTGTCCATTTCTTCGTTGTCGCACTCGCACAGCTGCTGCTGCCGGACTTCCTATTGGTCGGAGCACTTTAGGTTCGCTATCGTCAGTATATGTGGAGAACGTGAAATTCTGAGCGTCTGGGAGATCTTGTCCTCCTCCCTTGAAGTAATGTTTTTCTGCTTTCAAAATCTTTTGCATGCGTTGTTCTCGTACTCTTTCCACAAAGGATTTGCTTATTTTATTCTCGTTATTATAGCTGCTGCTCACAAAACTCAACGGTGATGATGACCTGACAAACAAACATCAATGTCTGATTTAATATTGTAGACTCATAACTCCTTAGATTAGATGTGCTGTGATATTATACGTGTGATGTGTGTTGTCAAGTTATTATGACTAGCACCGATTAAGAGCTGGCATCGATTTGGAGAACTTATTCTTTGAGTAATCTTCATCAGAATGGACGCGACGATGATGATGATGTGATGAAGATGGTGGCAATGGTGATAATTTAGGAGAAGTAGCACCAGAAGTGAGCTCCACGCTATTATTAGCATTGGGTAGATAATTTGGTGGAATATCGACTTTGAGTAGCTTGACAGCAGTATGTAATGGTGATATTTGAGTCTTGGATGCTCCTGGTAGTGGTTGTGGTTGTGATGTTTGCGTCTTGGATACTCCTGTTGTGGTTGTGTTAGACTTTTAAATGTGCATCATTATATGTCGAAGCTATTTAGTGATTCATTTCATTACTTGCTTCCCATATTCCTCTGCTACCACCACCACGCTGTTTCATTATCTTGTTTCCTGAAGTAGTAGTAGTAGTAGTAGTAGTAGTAGTAGTAGTAACAGGAAAATTGTTCGATGCATTCAATTATCGTACAAATTTAATGCAATTCGAATGAATCTCAGCAGTAGCAGCACATTAGCGTATTAACTAGAGTATTGCAATGTGTACATGACAACGATGATGCAAATCATCATGAAGTATCTAGAAGTATCTCAACCTGCGTTTGATAGAGTTCCGACCCTGCTTCTACTTAAATGCTGCTTCTTATTCATTTGGGATGAAATGGTTTTGCTACCAAAGATCCCAAGAAGCTTATCAGGTTCATCTGGCGACGATGATGTTGACACTGGGAAATCCATTTAAGTTCTGATCTGGTACCTATTCACACCATTCGATCAGATTGGAAAGGAAACTTAAGAAGGTACTGAAGAGGGTAGTTGAACATGCTTAAAGTGTATAAGATCATTATTCTCTAGAGCTACTGATAAACAGAAGTCAATGCATACAGGGTGAGATCTCTTGATTAGTCGATTCTCACCATCTATTCATATCGACGGAACTAGGAGGCTGTGGGCAGGGGTGAGAAAAAGCCTCATAACTTGTTCGTTCGTTTCGAGCAGTGGATTCTTCTTCTACTTCGTGTAGATTTCCTTCTAATGGGGCTGGACAGGAGCATCATGAGTTGTTAGCAAAAACCGCAAAATGAAGCCACGTTTCGGATCTTCGGGGTAGCGTTACTATTACTACCCGGTAGTAACTAGGATACCACCGGGAGTTCATCATTTTTTAAAATAAAGGATAGAATTCTTAGCCAGCGACAATGAAATAATAATAATAATATTTTGGGAGAAAATCTAGGGCAATTTGTAGTAATTCTAAGAATAGTTGCATATCGATTAAGTCTGAAACTCTATCCCCCCTGTCTCCTGCCTTGTGAAATTGTGAGCGATACAACATTGACGACGACGTTCAAAACGGCATGTGCTAGAGGAACGAGAATTGGACGAAATAATAGAGGCAATGAGCAAAAGTTGGAATACGTTGTCTGAATGGAGGGTAAGGAAGTGTTTCACAAGACAACGACGTACATAAATAATCGAATCTGCATGCGCCGCACACTTTTACCACTTGGGAGATTATTTCTTTAATTATATACCATCTTCTTAGGTCAAGTCCTTAAAAACATTCAATCGCCATATATATACACTTCAATTTGATTACTCCGATCAAGTAACACCTCATCACTCTTCCACTAGAATCTTCATTGAACATTAGCTTCCACGATAAAATAGTAGTGTTACACACTGCTTATTGGATCCCATGTCAACATTCTCAATAGTAGTGTTACACACTGCTTATTGGATCCCATGTCGACAGTCTCAATAGTAGAGCCATCATTGCCTTTTTGCGAATAGAAATGAATATTTATTATATGAGAGCAGTACTGCCTCGTTAGTCCGTCTTCTCTCTTTGTTCATAATTCTTCCTCCCTCCCTCCTCCTTCCGTGTTGTTATACGCTATGCTACCAGAGTCTAATCGTATTGAAGCAAGATGCCAAACGCTCGGAACAAAAACATAGGGTTGCTGACTAGATTTTGCATCATCATCATGAATCATTTGAGCGTATAATAATAAATGGGAAGGAGGAGATAGTAAAGTAGTGGGAGAGAGAATTTGAGCGTATAATAAATGGGAAAGAGTGGACAATAATAACTGGTAAGGAGGAGATAGTAAAATAGTAGTGGGAGAGAGAGAGAGAGAGAGAGAGAGAGAGAGGGCTATTAATCAATCATCAGTTACGAGGTTCTTCTCATTCATTTGTTTGATCGATATTATATAAGGTTATAGCCGTCGCATTGCTTCACTGCGGGAAAGCCAATGACGTAAGCTATGATGCCTATATATACATATATAATATATATATATATATATATATATATATATATATATATGTATTTTAATCAACCGGTCGCACCGACACAAAATACATATATATATATATATATATATATATATATCGATATAGTCAGTTATTATAATTTAAGTCAAACTACACAACACAAATTTCGAAAGCAATACTAAGTCTTGATGACGGTATGAGTTGAGATCCTCCTTTGATCTAAATATGACAACGTTGTCCAATTGTATGTGCATCATTATCACTAATCATTATTGCTGCTTCAACCAGACGGATGTTCGCATATCGGCACCATCTTGTAGTTTCCAAAAATTCTTTCGGTTTGAGAACGAAAGGTAGTGTATGATGAACAATCCATGGTTTTTAGTAGTAGAAGTAGTAGTTGTAGTAGTTGTAGGAGAGAGGCGTCATAATCATCATCATCATCTACTGATTTGTGTTTATTATTTTATCCATCATCCTTTGCCGTCGTATTTGCTGCTGCTGCTGCTGCTGCTGCTGCGTCATTGAAGAATCATCCATCATCATAACTAGCATATTATCAATCACCACATCGTATCATCATCATCATCATCACCATCATCATCATCACCATCATCATATGATCATCATCCAGACAATGTTCAAATTTTATGGAACTTCTAGAAGCAGTGCAAATCTCTAAGGTGATAATACAACTATTATTACTATAAGCGGAGTCATAAAGCTCATTCTTACTTGCTTGTAAACATCATCATAGGGAAGAGCATTCCGCATATTTACAGAGCATGATGCAGATGGAAATGGGGTCTTAGATTCTTTTGAGGTGATACTATTTGTACAACGTTGATGATAATAATTATCATCATATAATATGGACGAATGATAAGTAAAGAGGAGTAGTTTCGATATAATGCCTAAGTTCCATGTCTCAGATGTAGTAGTAGTAGTATCACTGCTAGTAGCGAGATGGTAAAGACGACTACTCAGAATGCTTGTGTCATCCTAAATTGATGTGACGATAATGATGATGATGATGATGGTGATGATGATGACTAGCGATAAGTAACATGCATTAGTTTTTACTCAAATATTCTTTCTGAATTTTGTTTATTATCTTGGAAATGTGACTACTACAAATAACATTGTCATTCGTCATTGATTGGTTGATCGATGGTGTTTGGTGATGGTGGTGTGGGATCCACATGCTTGCAACAACAATAACAACAACAACAACAACAACAACAATAACAACAACAACAACAACGCCATTCATATCCAAAACATTATACCTTCCTCTTCCTTTTGTTTGTCGTTGCATTGATTACCATCTTTCCCCCATCAAGGCACACAAATTGGTGTGTGTGTGTGTGTGTGTGTGTGTGTGTGTGTTAGTAGTGGACTCATCATGTTCCTTTAGTGAAAGAAGACACGAATAGTGTTATAGTCTCTTCATCTTCTTCTTTTTGTTTCTTATTATCATCCTAATTTATTGTTATGAGCAGCAGCAATTATGTAATCATCATCATCATCATCATCATATGAATACATAATATATATATATATATATATATATATATATATATAATATGTATTCAAACAGTTGGCAACGACGATGAGAAAAATGGGCTTGTCAATGCATGTTGATGACCCCACAGCAGCAGTAGCAGTAGCATCGTCCAAAAACAAGACAAGTAGTACTTTGTTATCATCATCAACAACAACAACATCATCATCACCACTATTAACAAGAACATAATCGATATATCTAATATGATAGCAGTAGGAATAATGCCATAGAAGCAACATGATTAGGCGCTGTTTATTGACATTTTGGGAGATTATTACTTTTGATATTAATGTGTTCAGAAAAATAATATAAGAAGGGAAGATGATTGTAATTCCTAAATATAATGATGATTACCTGATATATGATATGATATTATATATGATATATGATGCTGTCTCGTAGCCCACTCTCCTCTCCTCAGTTGGTTTATGTTGCTAATGTTGTTGATCAATCTATCTATCATCAGGTATTATCACCTTCGAGGATTTCTTGAGATATTATCTTAAGGGGGTCAAGTCAACCGTAGAGGAATATATGGCAGCAGGAGCATCTTGTAATACGTGATTAATATCAATTTTGATTAATCTATCAATTACTGCAGCCAGTAGTTGTTATTGTTGTTATTATTGTTATCTATGAAGGATGTGTATGAAAAGGGCCATAGAAGAAGAAGAAGAAGAAGATGATGATGATAGGAGGAGGAGGAGTGAAATGGAGTGGTGGAAACAAACTATCATCATGGTTTATACATCATCCTTTAGCCGTCATTTCCTTACTTTTTGGTTAATATGTTTGATAGCACCGAGGAAGCTTGGAGATGGAGACCTTACAGCAGCAGTATCAGGACCCACTGCTTTTACTGCTGCTGCTTCATCATCATCATTATCATCATCATCAACAACAACATTAGCAACATCGTCATTACCAATGCCACCCGCAAAAACTTACAAAAAGAGGTCCAACATAGGAGTAGTAAATGGGGGCGCAACATCATCATCATCATCATCAGCAGCAGCAGCAGCATTATCTTCATCTGGAATAGTAAGTGATGGTGGTGATTCAAGATCATCATTAACAAGTAGTAACGACGGTGAAGGTGGCATTGAAGAAATCAAGATGTATATGAAAATGAAATCAGCAACAGCAGCAGCAATGGTAGTAATAATACTTCATGATATTATATATCCATAACAGCAAATATTACGAGTTACTTCCATTTCTTGTTCTTCTTCTTCTTTCACCTCAATTTATTCTTAGATAATCCACCACCCTCACTTTCTTCAAAGATAGTCGTGACGTTGCTAGATGTTGTTGTGATTTTGTACACTCTATTAATGTCGGTGATTATGATCGAATTGAAGGACTATTGTTAAATGCGACATGTATTAATAATTAAACAGAGACAGTCTTTATCTTCATCGTTGTCACTATCATCATCATCATCATCATCAAAGAAGAAGAAGAAAAAGAAGAAGAATAAAACGACGGACATTCAAGAGATTAAGGTACTTGTTTCTTATACTGCTACTACTACCACCACCACTACTACCACTGCTACTTCTATTTAAGTCAAGCGCCAATTGATGAAATAACATTGATAATAAAGCGTTTCTTTTCTTCTCTTTACTACTCTGGATTATTCTTATTTATTACATGATTGGAAATCATATCTTCCTCCTTTGGTTTTGGTGCTGTTACTACTTCAAATGACGACATAATAATATTGTGAAACATTTTACACATTTACTTGTTTGTGTGTGTGTGTGTGTGTGTGTGTGTGTGTGCGTGCATGTTGCTGCTTCTATGATTAAAACATGATAATCATAACTATTATAAATGTTATTCTCGAAAAATTGTTTTTTCTGTTTCCTTTACATTTGTACTGTTATTTCTAATATTCCTACGACGTTGCTGTTTTGATGATGATGATGATGATAATGATGATGATGATGATGGATGGATGGGTGTTGCTAACAAACCTACGACGTTGCTGTTTTGATGATGATGATGATAATGATAATGATGGATGGATGGGTGTTGCTAACAAACAAGATATTGAAACTTTTAGATGCACATGCCAAAATGTGTGCGGAAATGGTGTTACTTCTTAATCAATGATCGTTAGTTCTATTGTTCATAATTACGATAACGTTGATGGCAATGATGGCCCGTTGCTGACTACCTATTATTACCTACCTAACAGCTCACTTTTTCGTGTATTATCATCATCACCGTCGTCATCGTCATCATGGTTATAATTTGATGATTCATCCTTACTTGAATTAGGATATTATTGTCAAACCAAACGAGGAGCCAAAGGTACTGTATATATAAATGACTTATTCTCCTTATCAACTAACTGGTGGTGCTGCTGTGGTAATATATAGCCTCTGTTTCAAGTCTCTGACAACACAAAAGGAGCAAGTCCTCCGGTGAATCACTAGTTTTATGTCTATCCGTCCTCTCCACTCTCTCTTTCTTGCAATAACATGTAACAGAGGATGATAGTACATACCATGCTGATCACTATCCCTACTCAAACATATTAATAAACAATTACGAGTATTACAGTTGTTGTTATTGTTGTAGGACTATTTACCGCTTATGTCCATCAATCATCATCATAATACATAGAAACATACAGGTTATCGTTGGAAATGTCGACAGTCGGTCAGCTCTTTTTGGGCGTCTAAACAGGGGTATGGGGCTGTTGGCTATTAATCAGATACCGCTAATGAATGCAGGTGCTGCTACTAGATATATATTGCATGGTGTTGTTTGTGCATAAAACTTGCAAAAGACGAAGAAGAAGAAGACAATGATGATGATGATGATGATGATGATGGTAAAATGATGATGATGATGATGACTGTGATGGAAACTAGTACTTGAAGATACATTTTTACATTATTTACCTGTTTTTTCCTTTCTTTCATCATCATCATCATCATCATCATCATCAATTTTGTTCTATTCTTCTTCCTTTCTAATTACCACCATGAACAATCATCAGAATATGCGCGTCAAACGTTACAAAACATTGGCCCTTTGGGGTATACTCTCACGGTTACTGTCAGGTAGTAGTGTGTTTGTAGTAAGTAGTACCGGTAGTACACAATATGATGTGTTAGTAATCTGTATTATTAGTCGAGATATTGCTGCATTGCCAATCAAATTGTGTGAGTGTGTGTATGCGTGTGTATATGCAATCACGGTCATCACCACTATTATTATGTATTACTGGAGTATATTATTGCTGCTGCGTCCTCATCCTATCTGATTAAACCGTATTATCTTCTATTATTATTATTATTATTATTATTATTATTATCATTAAAAGTGAGGCTGAAAGAAGGGGATCACTGTTCAATATGATGAATGCTCTCATGTTAGACAATCAGTTGATGACAAATAAGGTAAGAAGAAACAGAAAGGAAAAGAATGCCTACCCTCTTAGATATAGGAAAGAGAGTACGAAATGAAGGAGAGAGAAAGAAGAAGAATAATATATGCTATCACCTGCTGCATTTGCGCCTTGTCACCGCTTAAAGATCAAACGACTACTGTTACTACTACAATGGTGATGATCGATATATCTACTGATCAGTGTATAGTGATAACAATGTTCTCATGTTTTATCTTGCAAAGTAGTAGTAGTAGTAGTAGTAGTTTTTTTACAATTCGTAGCACGTACTACAAAGATGATGATGGGTTTTGGATTATT